>PITA01005327.1:0-112069 GCA_004023965.1 Spilogale gracilis
TTCGAGTTTGCCTTTGTGTGTGGTGTAAGCGAATGGTCTAGTTTCATTCTTCTATATGTAGCTGTCCAATTTTCCCAGCACCATTTATTGAAGAGACTGTCCTTTTTCCACTGGATATTTTTTCCTGCTTTGTCAAAGATGATTTGACCATAGATTTGTGGGTCCATATGTGGGCTCTCCACCCTGTTCCATTGGTCTGAGAAACATACTGATTTTAAGTATACTCAGATTAACTCTGCCACATGTTTACTCTTGTGTAATTATCATCCAAATCAAGAAAGAGAACTTCCCTCGCCTCTGGAAGTTTCCTCCTATTCCTCTGCTTCTCAAACAGATGAATGTTCTCTGATGTCTCTCCCCTCCCTCTATGGAGGGATGATCTCTGTCACCACAGCTTAGTTATGCCTGTTTTAGAACTCTGTATTAATGGAATTATATAATATGCACTCTTTTCCATCTTTTGGATCTTTCTAGCTCAATAAGTTTTAGAGATTCACTGCTGAGTCTAGTACCCTCCTTTTTGTTGACAAGTAGTATTCCATTATATGAGTCTACTACAGTTCATATTTAGTCACCTGTTAATGGACATTTGGGTTATTTCTAGTTTTGAAGTACTACAAATAGCACTGCTATGAACATTCTTGAACACAATGCTTTGTGAACACGTTTTCATTTCTCTTCTTTATATACCTAGGAGTGGAACTGTTGGGTACTATGCTGGGTGTATACATAACCTTAAAAAACTTGACAAACCTCAATAAAGCTGTTAAAAACCTTGCTGAACCCTTTTCCACAGTACAATTTTATATCCCTATCAGCAAAGTATGACAGTTCCAGCTGTTTTCCACTCTTGCTAACGTTAGAGAGCGCCATCCTTTTAAATTTTTCAGTGGGTGTGAAGTGGTTATCTCAGTCCTTCATGTCCAATAATGTTGAGCATATTTACATATGCTTACTGGCCAAGTACCTTTTCCTTGAGGGTTTTTAAATAAGAAGACAATACAATCTAGTTTACATTTAAAATAAATGAGTTTTGAGTCTCCGTAGAGAAGGGACTAGAGCGGAGGAACAACTTCATAAAAGACCAGTAGGAGGCCTGCAGTAGAACGAGAGGAGAGAAGACGTAGTAGAGGAGAGAAGATGCTTTAGACTAGGACAGTGGCCACAGGGATGGAGAGAAGTGATATGAAACATATTTTGAAGACGGTACTGCCAGGCTATCAGACTGGGCATGAAGAGGTGAAAGAAGTCAAATATGACTCCCAAATTTCTATCTTTAATAACTGCGAGAATAGTTACTGAGATTTAATGAGACCAGGAAAGGCTAGGGAAGATCAAATTTGGGTAAGAAAATAAAGATTTCTGATTTGAATGTATTAAGTTCAAGGTGCTCATAAGATGTACAATAGGTAGCCGGATTCAAGCCTGGTGTTCAGAAGAGAGAGGACAAAACTAGGAGTAATGTATAATATATAGAAATATCTTCACTTGGCATTCACAATGGCACATACTCTTGTTTCCCTCCTACTTCACTGGCTCTCATTCCTTTTCAATTTCCCTTGTTGGTTCTTCTTTCTCCAAACTTTCAAAGTTGCCATACCACAGAGGTCAGAACTTGAAATGCTTCTCTTTTCTATACTTGGGTGATCTCACTCAGTTTCATGGCCTAAAGTACCATCATCATCTACCTGTTGACTTCCTGCCCCCTGAATCACTTCTTTATTCTGGATGTCTTGTCTAAACTCAACACATATCAATTACCTACTAACATTTCCACTTGAATGTCCAGTAAGTATTAACATGTCTAGAACCAAACTTTTGATATCCTCCCTGAAATTTGTTCTTTCCTATGAAGAAAGACTGGGTAGAACTTTGTGATATGAGGGTCAAGAACATGAAATAAATGGACAGTAAAATCCTAAACTATATGCCTAGGTGACTGGGAAAAATGAAAAAGTTTGAAAGGTCATTCAGTAAGAAATAAATGTAACCTGGTTTGGATATGTTGAGTTTAAGTTGTTGAAAAGACAAAAAAGTAGCATTTGCATTTACATTACATTTCCTGTAAGAAATGCAGGACTGGGATTCATCAGAGAAGACAAATTAGAGATGCAGAGGTTATTAACAGAAGCATGATAGAAAAGTGTATGTGAGGAAGAAAACAGTTTTGGGATACTCTAGGAAGCAGAAGTTTCCAGAGATCAAAAGAACAGTGCAGAGCTGCCACAAAAGATAAGCGAGAAGAAATTTTGGGATGGTCAGTGTGAGATGTAACTTTAAAAAAAAGGACAGAAATTAATAATTGTATCTCGTAAAAGAATATCTTCCCCCCACCTTTTAAGTGACAATTACCAAAAGGTTCTTCTTGGGGTAAAAAAAGTGAACTGAAGAGTTGTAAAATTTTTTTTTTTTTTTAATTTATTTGACAGAGAGAAACACAGCCAGAGAGGGAATACAAGCAAGGGGGAGTGAGAGAGGGAGAAGCAGGCTTCCCGCCGAGCAGGGAGCCCGATGTGGGACTCGATCCCGGGTCTCCGGGATCATGACCTGAGCCGAAGGCAGTCGCTTAACCAACTGAGCCACCCAGGCGCCCCAAGAGTTGTAAATTTTTATCACAAAAGTTGGCTTGGATCAACTTTTTGCTACAGACTAAGCAAGCAAATGCCTGCTGTTCTGCACCTCTGGTTAGTGTCTCATTCACTTTGAGCTAATACGGGCTGTATTTTTTAAAAACCTAATGGGAAGCACAAGGAAAACGTAAACGAGCAAGACCATTCCCTAGGAGAAGGTGTGTCCTCATATATAACCTTTGCACTAGACTAACAACTCTTTACTCACAAAAAGGAAATGAGACATTTAGCAAGAATTTGAACTTCTAATTCTGATTATCTAGCTAAGAGTTTCACTTATTCTTCTTTTGATTGCTACCTTGCACTATAAACTACTTCTAATAAAAAATAATTTTATTATTTATTTTTCAATTTAAAAAAAAGACTTTAGAGAGAGAGCTGAGTTGGGGGCAGAGGCAGAGGGAGAGGGAGAAGCAGGCTCCACGCTGAACAGGGAGCCAAGGTAGGGCTTGGTCCCAGGACCCCAGAATCCTGAGTCAAGCTAAAGGGCACGCTTAACTGACTGAGCAACTGAGGCACCCTGAAAAGAATTTTAAAAAGACTGATTCATAGATTTACATTATTTTGTCTGGAAAGGTAAAGCACTCAAACAGAAAATTAGTCTGAATTTTTTATGAAACTTTTTCCTTTCAACTTTACTGCAATGATTATTACTTAACAAAAAGCCTTCTCAAAACATTTTTATGAACTTTATGCACAAGTTACAAAGAAATCTGTGTATTCAATCAAGATTAATTTCTTAGTTTTTTTTTTTAAAGATTTTATTTATTTATTTGACAGAGAGAAACATAGCCAGAGAGGGAATACAAGCAGAGGGACTGAGAGAGGGAGAAGCAGGCTTCCCGCTGAGCAGGAAGCCTGATGTGGGGCTTGATCCCGGGTCTCTGGGATCATGACCTGAGCAGTCGCTTAACCAACTGAGCCACCCAGGCGCCCCAATTTCTTAGTTTTGATGAGTATTTTATGTTCACATTTTTTTTTAAAAGATTTTATTTATTTACTTGACAGAGAGAGATCACAAGTAGGTAGAGAGGTTGGTAGAGAGGAGGAAGCAGACTCCCCGCTGAGCAGAGAGCCCGATGTGGGCCTTGATCCTAGAACCCTGGGATCATGACCTGAGATGAAGGCAGAGGCTTTAACCCACTGAGCCACCCAGGTGCCCTTATATTCACATATTAATATAAGGGGAAGCTGAATGAAAGAGACTAGATTTTTTTTCCTCTGAGCTATTTTTTTGGTAACTTTTATTGATCTGAAATTATTTCACTATCTAAAAGAAATTTATGAAAGCATGAAATTTTAATTGTTAATATATACCTCATCAAGTCTCTGTTAACTAGCTCATTGACTTAATTTACTGATGGAAGTGTAACCGAGAAGTCATAATTAGAAAGAAAACAGCCTTACTGTTTGGTTTCTTTGTGGTAGTTGACAATCCCTCTTTTTCATCTGCCACCTGGGGGAAGCTGTCTGCCAAACAGGATTCATATTCTTCATGCGTTGTCTGATCAAACATATCTTCCAAGCTATCATTCATTTTTCTTTCTCCATCTACGTAAAAGAGCATTGGCTTACAGCAACAAGGAAGTTTTTTGCTTTCTATGCAGACTAATGTGAAACTTGTATTAACTACCACAAAATACACTTGCCTAGGATGTACATGTGGCAACAGTAAACGCCTAAACCCCAACAGTAAAAACCCCAAAGATTTTATGTTAGGGCTCTAAATGTCCTTTATTCATGAGCAAAGAATACTACTTTTTGTTGTTATTATATACATAAAAATCTTTTCCTCCCTATTAGCTCAGGTATAATTCATACTACACTAAAACATGTCCTACCAAAAAACTATAAGGAATAAAAAAATGCATAAGGAATGATGAAAAATACTAAGTTTAAATAAACTGTGTGTAAATAACTGACATTCTATAGAATCTTGCTCAACTGCTTTATTTTTCTAATGTGGTAGCAAAAAAGTATTTTCTTACATCATCAGTAACACTTGATAGCTGAGTATTGATAGAAATAATGAATTCAATTCCTCATCTGATATGTTAAGTGCTAAATTCATCCTACGATTACTAACAACATTTCTCACTATATAATGACATTTTGAAAAATGGCAGTTTACTAAAAAACAGAAATAGATCCAGTTGGCTAACACATATAATAGAGCAGGAGCCTGCTGGGATTCTTCTCTATAAAATAATTACCACCTCCCCCAATCCTTGGTGCTCTAGCACTCTTACCTGTTTTATCTTTCTTTAGAACTTAACATCGTCTATTACACCACATTATTTGATTGTTTCTTCCCTTAAAATAGAAGTTCCACAAAGTAGGTACTTTTGTTCTGTTTACTCATTATTTCCAGTTCCTTTGAAACACTTCCCTTTATAAAACTGAAGCTCAATATTTACTGAATGATTATAAACATTAATTTTTTTCACACTGAGGATCAAATTTATAAATAATATGTAACTTCTACATGCTAGGCAGTATGCTAGGTATTCTCAAAGCATTCTGTATATGCTGTTAGTAAATCACAATGTTAAGTCATGTTTTTCTTTTTAAGTAAAAAAATTTAAAATTTTTTATTTTAATTTTTTAGAGACAGTGTGAATAAGGAGGGAGGAGTAGGCGGGAGAGGGAGAGAGAGAATCTTAGAAGAAGACTCCACACCCAGCATGGAGCCCAATGTGGGGCTCAATCCCACCATCCAGAGATCATGATCTGATGCTTAACCAACTAAGCCACCCAGGTGCCCCACTAGTTTATGTTTTGTTGGTCTGACTTCTGGCCGAAAAACCTGACAACAGAGACTATACCCTTATTAATCTTTCTATCACAGCATCTGGGAAGTCTAATACATAGCAGAAATATAAAACAGATTTTTGAACTGAAATATTAGCAGTAACTGGGGGATTTTATTGGTATATTCATTTTTATTAAAAGATTTTTAAAAAATTTATTTATTAGAGAGAGTGAGAGAGAGCATAAGAGGGGAGGAGGTCAGAGGGAGAAGCAGACTCCGTGCTGAGCAGAGAGCCCGATGCGGGCCTCAATCCCAGGACCCCGAGATCATGACCTGAACTGAAGGCAGAGGCTTTCACTCACTGAGCCACCCAGGAGCCCACAAAGTACCTTCTTAAGAAGAAAGTTACTTAAGTGTCATTCACTATAAAAGGACAATAAATCACTGTTAAGGTTTTTTATTTTAATAGGTAGTCCTTTTAATGTAGGCAGCCAGTTACTTGATTGTAGGGTTGCTCATTCCTAAAGAACAAAGAACTAAGGCAAAGAAGACTACAATTTGTCCTCACTTCCTGCAGTTAGAGCAGCAAGACAGAAAGTGTTTCTTTTTCTCTTTTTTAAAAGATTTATTTATTTGAGAGAGGGAGAGTCAGAGAGAGAGAGAGTGTTGCGCAAGCAGGGGGGAGGGGCAGAAGGAGGGAGAGAAAGAGGGAGGAAGTAGGCTCTTGCTGAGGAGGGAAGCCCAAAGTGGGTCTCAATCCCATGACCTGAAGATCACAACCTGAGCTGAAACCAAGAGTCAGGCGCTTAATTGACTGAGCTACGCAGGCACCCTGAGATAAAGTGTTTCAAAAGAAGTGGGGACATGACTGGCTTCATCCTTGAGTAGGAAGATTACAGAATATTCAGAACAAGATAGGGAATGTACATATAGACTGCCCTTAGTTTCTGATAGATGATCACTGGAAAATGTCCTTGCTTTTGGCACTGCATCTGCTGAGGCACATCCTAACCCTTCAAAATAAGGGCGTAAGTGACACTATTCCTGGGCTACTTGATCTCATGCTATAGACCTCTATAGTTAGGGATGTTGCTAATGTGCTGCCAACCAAAATTCTTCCACTGTTCCTGCCTCTTTCGGAAAAATTAAGGCTTTCTTTCTTTTAAGGGTTTTATTTACTTGAGAGAGAGAGAAAAAGAGAGAGAGAAAGCATGAGAGGGGAGAAGGTCAGAGGGAAAAGCAGACTCCCCGCGGAGCTGGTAGCTGGTTGCAGGACTCTGTCCCAGGACGCCGGATCATAACTGAGCTGAAGGTAGTGGCTTAACCAACTGAGCCATCCAGGTCAGAAAATCAAGACTTTAGATGAAGAATTAATAGTCTGTTACCAGAAAAGGCCAGATGCCCTTTTCTGTAGAAGCAGAATATGGCAGAGTAACTTAGCATATACACTATTATTCTTGGTTTACTGCTAACTTACAAGTCTATATGAATACTTCTCAGTAGAATCTCCTCTTTTCACCTTATCAAATTGCTTTGCAAATTCCTATTTCTAAAACAGGACTCTCAAGATTCCCTTTTACAGAATAATACCAGGGATCAGCAAACTTTTTCTTAAAGGGCCAGTCAGGAAATATTTTTGGCCTGTGGGCCCAATACGGTCTGCAGCTACTGCTCAGCTCTGCTGTGGTACCATGCAAGCAGCCATAGGCAGTAATAGACAAATAAGTGAGGCTGTGTTCCAATAAACCTTTAATTTATAAAAGTGGCAGTGGGCTGTGGCTTGCTGAATCCTGCAATTTGAATTTTTTTTCTGGGGAAAAAAAAGACTGTGGCTAAAGATTTTCTTCCCTTGAAATAATGAAACTGAGCTTTACTAAGAGAAATCTATTACTCAGAAGAGGAAAAAAAACCAGGTTTATGGTGAAGAGGTCACTTGTGGTCATAAATGCAATGGTAAGACTATAAACATCCCTCCACATTTTTATTAAATTAAGAAAAAAATCAAATCTTACTTGGACTTTTCTCTCCCTTCTGCTCCTGCTTCTTCATTTTTAAAAGCACGGTTTCACTAACCAATGTGCAGTCCATGTCCACTGTCTCTCCTCCTGCTAATCTCGACTGACTGCCATCCTAAATATTTAAACATTCAAAAATTTTAACAATTATCCTGCATGGCCTTATATATTACTTTTGAAAAATTCTGGTAAAATATACATAGCATGAAATTTACCATTTTTACCATATTTTAAGTGTACATTTCGGTAGAATTAAGTTATATTTATTTTTACCTTAGGAATATATATAAATTTAGGTTTTATTGCCTGTAAAACATTTCACTTCAATATACAAGCATCCTCTCTCAAGCCCATGGAAAGAAAGACTGTTGCCAAGGAAGGGAGAGTTGTGTACCACTGAATTCCCTGGGCTTCTCCTTCCTTTCTTCTCCAGTTGGCCTCACAGTAAAGAACATCAGTGTACACACAAAGAACAAATTTCATACTGTAACAAGTTAAATACTCCATTAATATTTTTCCAACTGAAAGAGAATTTCTCAAACGATACAGAACCTAAATATAAGCCAAAAGAGATACTTCCACTAGGAATTTTAATTTAATTATTTTTTATAAGAGGTAGGGAGGGGCAGAAGGAGAGGGAGACAGAGAATCTTAAGCAGGCTCCACACTAGACGTGGGGCTTGATCTCACGACCCCAATAACACAACTACAACAAGAATCTCGAGTTGGATATTTAACTGACTGAGCCACTCTGCACTCTGGAATTTTAATTTTTATTTTTATTTTTTTTTTATTTTTTTTTATTTTTTATTTTTTATTTTTTTTAAAGATTTTATTTATTTGACAGAGAGAAACACAGCCAGAGAGGGAACACAAGCAGGGGGAGTGAGAGAGGGAGAAGCAGGCTTCCCGCCGAGCAGGGAGCCCGATGTGGGACTCGATCCCGGGTCTCCGGGACCATGACCTGAGCCGAAGGCAGTCGCTTAACCAACTGAGCCACCCAGGCGCCCCTGGAATTTTAATTTTTAAATAAATATACAGTATATAAAAAATAGTCAAGTAGTAAAATAAATCTTTTTCTTGATGATAACATTATTTTTAAGTTAATTAAGGTATATGATGAATTGCTTTGATAAAATATAAAATTATTAAGGGGTACTTGTGGGCGCCTGGGTGGCTCAGAGGATTGAGCTTCTGCCTTTGGCTCAGGTCATGATCTCAGGGTCCTGGGATCGAGTCCCACGTCGGGCTCTCTGCTCGGTGGGGAGCCTGCTCCCCCCCCCCCCCCCGCTCTGCCTGCCTCTCTGCCTGCTTGTGATCTCTGTCTGTCAAATAAATAAATAAAATCTTTAAAAAAAAAGGGGGGGTACTTGTGTGGCTTAGTCAATTAAGTGTCTGCCTTCAACTCAGGTTATGATACTAGAGTCCTGGGACTGAGCACTGCATCAGGGTCCTTGCTTAGTGGGAAGTCTGCTTGTCCCTCTGCCCCACCTCCTGCTCATTCTCACTCTTTCTTTCTCAAATAAATAAAATCTTTAAGAAATATATAACATATATAATTAATAAAATAGGTAACTAGAATTTTTCATTATTTTAAAACTATAATATTTTCCAGAAAAGGTCTTTTTTATTTTTATTTTTTTTAAAGATTTTATTTATTTATTTGAGAGAGAGAGAGAGATCACAAGTAGGCAGAGAGGCAGGCAGAGAGAGGAGGAAGCAGACTCCCTGCTGAGCAGAGAGCTGATGTGGGCCTCGATCCCAGGACCCTGAGATCATGACCTGAGCCAAAGGCAGAGGCTTAACCCTCTGAGCCATCCAGGCACCACCACTTTTTTTTTTTTTTTTAGAGAGGGAGAGAGAGAGGAGGAGCAGGGGAAAGAGAGAAAGAATCTTAAGTAGGCTTCACAGTCAGTGCAGAGCCCAACATGGGGCTTGATCTCATAACCCTGAGCTCATGACCTGAGCTGAAATCAAGAGTTAGACACTTAAATAAGTGAAGCCCCCCAGGTGTTCCACCCAGCAAAAGTCTTTAAAGTCAGAAGGTATTATTACCCTTTCAAAAATATCATAAAGTTAGAAGAATAAGCATTTTTATTTCTTTGTTTTTCTGAATAAATGAATAAGGTTTTAACAGGTATTTGATTAACTTAAGGTCACAGAGTTTAAATTAGGGGAGGGGGGTGATTTAACAACTTACTAAAATAACCACATGGGCCTGGGTTTTAGTTTCTAACTTACCTTTGTATCTATTACAGTAATATCCATTTTATATTGAGAAAGGTCTGCTCCTGGATCTATGCTCCACTGGATATTTTCAAAGGATACATCTTCAATAAGGAAAAAAAATATAATTAATGGATTTTAAACATTCTTCTTACTTTAAAATATTATAGGATCCACAGAATGGGAAAAAAGATTTGCAAATCACGTATCTGCTAAAAGGGTTGTATTGAGGACATATAAAGAACTCTTATGACTCACTAATAAGACAAATACTCCAATTGAAAATGAGCAAAGAATCTGAATAGACAGTCCTTCAAAGACGGAAATTGGCCAATAAGTACAGGATAAGATGTGCAACAGCATTAGCTATCAGGGAGAGGCAAATAAAAACCACAATGAGCTAACACTTCACACCCAATAGGATGGCTAGAATCAAAAAGACAAATAGTAACACATGTTGTTGAGAATGTAGAGAAGTGGAACCTCACCTGCTACTGGTGAGAATGTGAAATGACACTGACACTGGAAAACATGAAGTTCCTCAAAAGGTTAAAGAGAGTTAGCATATGGTCCAAAAATTCTATTCCTATCTGTATCTCAAGAAAAATGAAAACACATCTACATAAAACTGTACATCAATGTTCATAGCAAGCATTATTTATAATAGTGAAAAAGTAAAAGTAAGATAAGCCACAAAAGATCATATATTGCATGATTCTGTTTATATGGAAACACCAGAATAGGCAAATCTACAGAAACAGAGGATAGATTAGTGGTTGCCTAGGACTGGGGATGTGGGGAGAGGAATGCAGAAGAATTGCTAATGGGTATTGTTCTTTACTTAGAAAAAAAAATTGTTTTAAAGATTTTATTTATTTATTTGACAGAGAGAGACAGAGTGAGAGAGGGAATACAAGCAGGGGGAGTGGGAGAGGGAGAAGCAGGCTTCCCGCCAAGCTGCAAACCCAATGCAGGGCTTGATCCCAGGGCTCTGGGATCATGACCTGAGCCAAAGGCAGATACCTAACAACTGAGTCACCCAGGGGCCCCAGAAAAAAAGTTTTTACTCAAGTATAATTAACATACAGTGTTATATTAGTTTTAGATATACAATATGATTCAACATTTCTATATATCTGCCTGTGCTAATCAAGAAACTGTACTTTTTTTCCCCCCAAGATTTTATTTATTTATTTGACGGAGAGAAATACAGTGAGAGAGGGAACACAAGCAGGGGGAGTGAGAAAGGGAGAAGCAGGCCTCCTGCCAAGCAGGGAGCCCGAAGTGGGGCTCGATCCTGGGACTCTGGGATCATGACCTGAGCCAAAGGCAGTCGCTTAACCAACTGAGCCACCCAGGCGCCTCAAGAAACTGCACTCTTACTCCCTTTTATCTGTTTCACTCATTCTCATCCCCCAATTTCCCCTTTGGCTATTATTAGTTTGTTCTCTATATTTAAGAATCTACTTGGTTTTACCTCTTCTGTTTGTTTCTTAAATTCCACATACAAGTGAAAACACACAGTATCTGCTTTCTCTGACTTATTTCACTTAGCATTATACCCTCTAGGCCCATCCATGTTGTTGCACAATGGCAAGATTTCATTCTTTTTTGTGGCTGAGTAATATTCCACTGTATATACATAACCACATCTCTTTTAAATTCATTCATCTATGGACACTGGGATTGCTTTCATATCTTGGCTACTATAAATAATGCTGCCATAAACACAAGGGTCCATATATATTTTAGAATTAGTATTTTCATTTCCTCTGGGTAAAAACCTGATAGTAGAATTACTGGATCATATGGTAATTTTATTTTTAATTTTTTGAGGAGCCTCTATACTGTTTTCCACATAGCTGTACCAATTTGCCTTTCCACCAACAGTGCACGAGGCTTCCTTTTTCTCTACATCTTTGTCAACATTTGTTGTTTCTTGTGTTTTTGCTTTCAAATATTCTGCAAGTATAAAGTGATATCTTGCTGTGGTATTAATTTGTATTTCCCTGATGATTAGTGATGTGGAACATCTTTTCATGTGTGTAGGCCATAGTATGCCTTCTTTGAAAAAAATGTCTGTTTAGGTCTTCTGTCCATTTTTAAATTGAATTATTTGTGTTTTTGGTATTGAGTTGTGTAAGTTCTTCACATATTTTGGATATTAACTTAATGGGTACTGTTCTTTTTAAACTTAGACTATAGTGATGGATGCGCAACTCTGTGATTATACAAAACAACTGACTTGTACACTTTAATGAGTGATTTTTATATCAAAAATAGTTTTGGGCGCCTGGGTGGTTCAGCGGGTTAAAGCCTTTGCCTTTGGCTCAGATCATGATCTCAGGGTCCTGGGATCGAGGCCTGCATCAAGCTCTCTGCTCAGCAGGGAGCCTGCTTCCTCCTTTCTCTCCGCTTTCCCTCCTTTCTCTGCCTACTTGTGATCTCTCTCTCTGTCAAATAAATAAATAAAAATCTTAAAAAAAAAAGTTTTAAAAAGTTAAAACTGTAACACTGGAGGAGTTTTCAGTGTATGTGGACATGCATGACAACTACATAAAGCATAGTCACAGAACACAAAGTGGCACAATATTAACTGTAAGTAGACTGTGAAAGGTTAAGTAGGGTTTATAATTCCTAGAGCAACCATGAGAAAAAAACCCAAAACCAAAAATATAAAAAAAAATCAGAAATGAGGGTGAAAGAACTGTTTTCATACAGAGACCGAAACTATTGCTAGAAGAACAACTGAAGAATGTGCTTCAGGAAAAAAAGAAAATAAACCCAGAATAAAGAAAAATTTTGAATAAAGAATAAAAGCAAAAATACTATATAGGAAGTACAGAAATATTTTGTGGCCAAAACCCAAAAAGACTCATTTTAAACATAGCAAAATCATGAAAAGATTAACATACCTGTTAAGAGTAAATAAAAAAGGTTTTCAAACAAGAAGTTTAAAAACCCACATAAATTATATATACATATGTTTAGACATACACATGTAAATGTAAAGAAAAAGGACAGGCTACCTATGGAGTGAGGAAAAAGATTTGGATGATGAAAATTTAACTTTATGTATTTTAAAATTCCACATAGTTTATAATTTGTAAAGTTTTCATAAAGAAAATAAGAAATCACATAAAATAGGTAAATCCACAAAATCACCTATAAAAGTAGGTATTAAAGATCTCAATTCATTTTTTTCAAAAAGCATGACAGCAGGAAAATCACACGTAAAATGAAACCAGTGAGAATCATCCCATAAGCATAGAAATATGCAGGAACAAATGTTTTTCCTAAAACAACTCAATATACCCAAAGAATGTATATTGTATAACACTCAATATCATTAAAAAAGAGTGGAAATACTATTTGCTTTTTTGGAAATGCTATTTATAGTAAACATACCTTGACTGTTTTGTACAGACTTTGTTTTAGCAACTCTACATGGATTTAACTGAAGAACGGATGTAAGTTCACATGCTCCACGGACTGACCTGGCTATTTTTACTGGCTCATGAGAATCAACTCCCTTAAACAGAAAGAATTATTAGCATCTAGATGAAATCTGGACAACCATTTTAATAAAAATACTTGAACTTTTAACACAAACCTTCACATCATTGAAAAGATTCTCGGTCTCCAAACTTTCACATGGACGTAGAGGGATTTTAAAGATGGGATTTTCTTCCTTGATTTGTAATGGTATTTTATTATCTGGAGATGATTTACCCAAGGACTGGAGGATGCACTCCTGTAAACAGGGCTCCTCTGGGGCATCTCTGGTTAGCACACAGCTCCCACTCAAGGCCTTGCTGCCTGAGGAAGAGCCCTTTGGAATGGGTTTTAAGGCCTCATAGAGAGTTACTTGCCTAAATCTGATTTTAGAGGTCTCACTTCCTTGGCTTTTCTCTTGACGCTGAATAGCCGAAAATCGATCAGACAGATCTAGAGGTTTATCCATCACATACTCTCCATTCACAGAAGAATGACTATCCAGTATAAATGGAAAGGCGTTTTCTTTATCAAAAGAGGCTTGGGGGCTGCTTGCTTCATCTTCACTTCCTTCCTCAATTTTCTTTCTTTTGGATGTTCTGCCTCCCAGTGATTTCAGGGGCATCGCATGTTTGTCTTTATCAGTGACAGCATCTTTAATGTGATCAAAACCATCCTGTTCATTTTTGGATTCACTTATATTTTTATTGATAAGCATCTGCTTACCAGAAGATGATTGGCTAATGATCTTGTTCACTTCAGACCTGAGATTTTGATGTGTGAAAAGGACACTATCTTCAGATTTTGATCTAGTTTTCTCTGATCTAGAAGTAGAAGTGTTGTTGAATGGTGCTGTTTTCAGGGTTTTTTTCCCAGTCTCTAAGAGAGAAGGTGACAAACTTGTATTCAAACCTAAACTACGCTTCACATTAGAGGTAGCTCCAAATACAGGAGAAGATACCCGAGAAGTCAATTCTTCTTGAGGAGGAGTCTTTGACTTAGAATCTGAAGATCTAAAAAAAAATGAGGAGTGGTAAAACTTTCTTCCTACTAAAGAAACAGGGTAAGAACTATAAGACAAGCATCTGAGAAAACTTACATTATTATAGAATTATTAATAGTAAGGGTCTTAGCTAACTACTAGACTCAGATGATTAACCAACATTTAAAATAGGGTAGAGTTGTCAGCTTTTCTTCATTTGGCTGACAAAAAGCACAGGAAAATCATACAGGAAATCTATCTCAGTACCTTCATATTCTTATCCATAAATATTTTTCCTAAGTAACTTAAACTATTTCACTATATAAGAAAATCATTCTTTAATAAATTCCCCTGGAGATCAAATTCTTTTGTTAATATGAAATCTTGCCATAAGTGACTTTAAGCAAACAAATCTTGTCATAAGTGACTTTAAACAAACTCCTTCTCCTACAGAATTGATAACTTAGGAGCCAGCCTGCTGTAGCAGAGTAGGCAGCTGTGATAGCAGGAGTATTAGGGTTAAGTCTGAAGATGTAGAATGGGTAAGAGTTTTGGCTCTAGGGGCGCCTGGGTGGCTCAGTTGGTTGGGCAACTGCCTTCGGCTCAGGTCATGATCCTGGAGACCCGGGTTCGAGTCCCACATCGGGCTCCCTGCTCGGCGGGAAGCCTGCTTCTCCCTGTCTCACTCCCCCTTGCTTGTGTTCCCCCTCTGGCTGTGTTTCTCTCTGTCAAATAAATAAAATATTTAAAAAAAAAAAAAAAAAAGAGTTTTGGCTCTAGTGGTTAGCCATGTGGTTTTAAATCTGGCATTTAATTTCTGTGGAGCTGCATTTCTGTCGACTACAAAATAGGAGTAATAAAACATACTTTAATGAATTACTTTGATGACAAATTAAATACGATACATGCATCTAAAACCAAAAGCACTTTTAAAAAGCAAAACAGTACATACATATAGGTATTGGTAGATGTTCTGAAATTAGTAAATGAGATGCAACACAATCTTGAAAATTCATTGAAACTTATAGGTACATTTCATACAACATCTAGTTTTTGGAAATATAAACACAGAAGGGATGACTGGGTCTTTACAGAGGCAGAAGAACAAGGATGGAAATTCTTAAATAATGCTTGATAGGGGGTGCCTGGGTGGCTCAGTTGGTTGGACAACTGCCTTCAGCTCAGGTCATGATCCCGGAGACCCGGGATCGAGTCCCACATCGGGCTCCCTGCTTGGCAGGAAGCCTGCTTCTCCCTCTCTCACTCTCCCTGCTTGTGTTCCCCCTCTGGCTGTGTTTCTCTCTGTCAAAGAAATAAAATCTTAAAAAAAAAAAAATAATGCTTGATAGAAGTACAGAAAGAACCTAAAAAGTATCCATCTCTCTATAGCAATGCAAAAGGTCCTCAATTTATCATAAATTGGGGAAAACATGTAATTTTTAAAGATTTATTTATTTATTTGAGAGAGAGAGAGAGAATCTCCAGCAGACTTCCCTCTGTGCTTGGAGCCAACGTAAGGCTCAATCCCATGACCCTAGCTGAGATCATGACATGAGCTGAAATCAAGAGCAGGACACTTAACCGACTTCATCACTCTGGCACCTAATAGGGAAAGTACTTTTTTTTTTTTTTTTTAAAGATTTTATTTATTTATTCGACAAAGAGAGAGATCACAAGTAGGAAGAGAGGCAGGCAGAGAGAGAGAGAGAGAGAGAGAGGAGGAAGCAGGCTCCCCGCTGAGCAGAGAGCCTGACGCGGGCCTCGATCCCAGGACCCTTGAGATTATGACTTGAGTTGAAGGCAGAGGCTTAACTCTCTGAGCCACCCAGGCGCCCTGGAAAAGTACTTTTTAAAATGAAAATTAATAGAGGTTCCTGGCTGGCTCAGTCAATAAAACATGCAACTCTTGATCTCAGGGTCCAAAGTTTAAGCCCCATGTTGGGCATGGAGCCTGCTTTAAAATAAATAAATACAACCAGAATCAAAAACTATACCGACAGAAACAGTTTGATTATAGAGAATTCACTGTGATGAGATCTCATCAACACTCTGTAAGGTTTTTTTTGTTTTTTTTTTTAAAGATTTTATTTATTTGACAGAGAGATCACAAATAGGTAGAGCGGCAGGCAGAGACAGAGAGGGAAGCAAGCTCCCCGCTGAGCAGAGAGCCCGATTTGGGCCTCAATCCCAGGACCCTGAGATCATGACCTGAGCTGAAGGCAGAGGCTTAACCTTCTGAGCCACCCAGGTGCCCATCAGTCTGTAAGATTTTTAACCAAAGTGTCCCAAATTACCTTAAACTATCATCGTTTCTTACAGATTCTTCAAAAGGTTGTTTCTTGTGATCTTCTAGACACTGATAGAGTTCATCAGCAAGAGGGCTCATGGGACTCTGAGATTCCTTCATTTGTAAAATATAAAGTACACAGATACAATGGAAGATTATTCATTCTTAAAGAGGAATAAAATGTTGATATATGCTGTGATGCAGATGAACCCCCAAAATAGACTAAGTGAAAGAAGCCAGACTCAAAAGCCACATAATGTAGGATTCCACTTATATGAATTATCCAGAATAGGTAGATCCTTAAGGACAGAAAGCAGACTGCTGGTTGCCAGGGGCTGTGGGTAGTGAGAAAAGAGGACTGAATGTTTAGGAGGTACAGGTTTTATTTTGGGGTGATGAGAATGCTTTGGCACCAGACAGGTGGTAGCTGCAAAATACTGCAAATGTATTAAATGCCACTGAATTGTAGACTTTAAAATGGTTAATTCTGTGTTATGTGCATTTCACCACAATAAAAAAATATGAAGTAGTTTGAAGTTTAAAGAGAGAAGCCATCAATATTTTACTATTTTACATAAATATATTCTATTACTAGTATGTAAAACTCCACCAACTACAATTCCAAAACACATTAAGATGAGGCAAAGGAATAAAGATAATTATTTATATTGATAGGAAATGAATTTAAAAGAATCCTTTAGAGAGCAATGCTTCTCAAACTTTTACATGCATTCAAGTCAAGTGGAGATCTTGTGAAAACACAAGTTCTCTTGCAATAGACCTGGAGTGGGGTCTGAGGTTCTCTATCTCTAACAGAACTTTAAGGTAACGCAGATGCTGTTGGCCTATGGATCACACTTTGAGAAGCACGTCTTTAGAGATCAGTTCCCTTAATATATTTGGTGTTTAAACTACTTGTCAGATTTATGGGTAGGAGGGAATTAGAAACCATTAAAACACATTTAAAGTACAAAGGTTAAAAACTACCCACTACCACTTAAGAATGATTTAAAACTATAAAGAGCAAAAACAAAATCCAGATGTAATGAACAATCAATTTTTAAAAATTTAACAGTAAGACAATTTTATAAGAGCAAATATACATTTACTGACTAAAGCAAAGGAATACTATTTTAAAGCTGTATCAAAATAAAACTTGAAAGTAAGTTTTCTATTTTTAGGGATCACTTAAGGAAAAAAGTGAATGTGCCTGGGATGTAAGGAAGTACTAAAACAATGAAAAGAAATTCATGGGATCAATTTCTAACCCAATCCCAAAGAATGAGATTACACATATAAGGAGAAAAAAATTAAAGCATCTATAGCAGTCCCAAGAATTCAGCCTGTTTTTCAAAACAAACCCCAGGTTAAAGATATTGAAAAATTTCAATAAATTCTCACACCAACCTTAAGGTTTAAGTCTTCAGTGAGACAAAACAAGGTAGGGGTAGGGAGGATAGAGCCAGCAGGGAAGGGTTGGCCAAACCCTCCAAGCCATCATCACTTTCCCAAATTTTGACTCAACCCAAAACCTATAATACGAAGAATTCTAAAGACTCTAGGTTTCTGGGATGCTGGGGTAGATAATATAAATGGGCCTTTCTAACCATATTAATTTTGTTCTATGCCTTTCTCCCACTATCCTTGGATAAAATAACTTTTCTCTTGCTCAATTCTCTAAAAATTAACCTAAAAGGACACGAACTAATTTATATTATCCCCAAACTAAACAATACTTACAGATTCTTCTTCAACATTAAATCCAAGTGTTTCAGCAACAACCGTAGCTAAGTTACAAGATGACTTATCAGTAGGACAACTGCTTGTTCCATGTGTTTCTAGGTAAGAAAAAAAAAACCCGCAATTACACAACTATAGAAATGAGATGTATTAAAAAATACAAAAAAGGGGGAAAAAAGGCTCAAAGAGCCACTTTATAGATGATACTGGACAATTTTAAAGTTCTGTGCAAAAAAGTCCAAAATATCTATTATAAATGGCAATAAATTGCAGGTATCTAGCACTTATATTTGCCAAGTTTTTTCAGCTAAGATTTTCTATTTTTCCTAAATGAACAGAATGCAATGGGCAGATTATTTTTTTATTGCCACTGGAAAAAAAAACCCCAAAATTCATATGTAATTGTGCTGGATTTCTTGTGGTCTGAGATAGAGCATGAATATAAAACCATATTTGTAATGCCTTTCATGAAAACATACTTTGTGGGAGAGACTGTCAGCAATGCATAATTTTCAAGTTTTAAGCTAACACATTTATACAGAAATCATATGTGCTCAAGTATTTTACAAACTTTTATGTGTACAGAGTTTCAACAAATCAACATATTCATGGGGCATATACTATATCCTAGGCACTAGATGAAAAAAAAAGGTTCTTGTCCTCAAGGAGTTTAAGGTCTGATATAGGTGAAACAGAAAGATAAAAAGAGAATTGTGATAAAATGTGATAAACGTTAAAGGTACATAAAAGTGATTTAAACATAGAGGAAGGACTCCTAAATCTGCCTTGGGTTATCAGGGAAAGCTATAGCAAGTGATGCCTAAGCTGACCCCTTGAGAGCAAGAGGATCTGGACAAGTCACCTGGGCCCAGGGACAGAGGGAAGGACTCTAAGTATGTGTAAGGGTTCAGATATGTGAAATAAAGCTGCATGTTTAGGGAACTAGATATTTTAATTGCTGGAAATCAAAATGCAAAAGATATAACTATAGTAAGATATAATTAGGCCAATGAGGGATCTTTCTCGCTTGCTCTTTTTCTCTGTCTCTCTCTCTCTCTTTCTCTCGCAGGGGTGTGGAGAGGTGAAGAGTGGAATCCTTCCCCTATTGGATTCAACTGGAATGAATGGGAGATAATGCAGAAAAGCTACTGAACACAGACCACTTTTTCAGCTTGAAGAGAAGCTGTAGCTACGGATAGAGACAATTAAGACTAGGGTTATTTTTAAAAGACAGAAGATAACATATGCATATATTGAAAAGAATAAACCTGCAGAGAAGCTGGAGATACAAGAAAAGAGGACAACTGAGGGAGCAAAGTCCCGGCAGCAGATGATGAGAATGGGCTCCAGAGTGTAGACAAGTAAGGATCTGTCACGCTCAGGGTTATGTCTCCAGCACCCTTTCCCAGACATTCTGTCTATACACATGTACAAACACTCTCTCTGTCTCTCTCACACACATGAAATGACTTGTTAGCTTTTAAAGAATAAGTCTTATACTCACATTAGATGAATGTGATTAACCCTGACCAACCCTTTCAACTGGGGGCTCTGGATCTCCTCTCCTCTCATCTCTTCATGGATGTAGCAACCGTTCCCTTTCCTTAGAATTATTTCTCTCTTTGTACTTGACCATTCCACCAACATAAAAATATGTTGTGCAGGGGTGCCTGGGTTGGCCATCTGCCTCTTGGTTTTGGCTCAGGTCATGCTCTCAGAGTCCTCGGATCAAGCCCTAATTCTGGCCCCTTGCTGAGTGGAGTCTGCTTGTCCCTTTCCCTCTGCTCATTCTCCCACCCTCAGCTTGTTCTCCCTCCCTCTCCCTCTCCCTCTCCCTCTCTCACAAATACATTTAAAAAATATGCTGCATATGCTATAATATCCCATCTTTTAACATCCTCACTTGACTCATTTTCTAGCTACTGTCCCATTCTCCTGTGCTCTTTACCACAAAACACCTTGAAGGACCTGTTTACAAGTGTTCTCTCTGCTTACTCTACTAGCTTCACTTGACATGCAACAGTTTAGCTGAATACCACTACACTTTAACAATTCGTGTTATGAGTCTTAACACTCCATGTTAACACCACACGACCAAATCTAATGGTCAGTTTTCAGCCTTCATCTTCCCTGACCTATTAACACTGTCTGCCACAGCTGGCCACCCCCTCCTCTCTCCACATGGCTTAAGACTCTACTTTACCTCCTTTTTTTTTTTTTTTTTTTTAAGATGTACTTATTTATTTGAGAGAGAGAGAGAGAGAGAGCAGAGGGAGAGGGAGAGAAGCAGACTCCTTGCTGAGCACAGAGCCTGATACAGGGCTTGATCCCAAGATCCCAAGATCATAACCTGCACCGAAATCAAGAGTTGGACACTTAATCGACTGAGCCACCCAGACTCCTCTATCTCATTAGAAGCTCCTTCTCTGGCTATTTATTTTGTTGGTTGTTCCTCATTTTCACAACCTCTGAACCACCTTCTGGACAGCTGTAATATCGCCTTTAAGGAGGTAAAAAAATGGTTCTAAAGGCCAAAGAATCTTTTTATGTGTAAAGCACTTATATACATACACTCATACAGTACATGGGTAGTATTGAAACCTCCATGGAAAGGTGGTTAGGGAAAAAATTGTCTAAAAAGGCTAGGGTGGGGGTAAGAAAAATAGCTGAGAATCACTGCTTTATAATGAAGCACCCCAGGCTAGTACTTGAACTTCTGTATCTACATTCACTTGCTTGGTAATCTCATCTAGTTTTCTGGCTTTAATACCACCTACATGCTAACAATTTCCATTTCTATCTCTATCTTAGACCTTTCTGAACTTACATCCAATAACTCATCCAAAATCTTACTTGAATGTCTATCTAGCATCTCAGAATATTCCCAAAAACCAAACTTCTGATTTCTAACCACCCTCATCCTCATCCCCACTCTGTAAATCTGATGCTTCTTGTCTCTTTTATCTTAGTAAATAGCAGCTCTAAAGAACAGTTGCCCAGACCAATCTCCCCTTCGCTCACTCGGCCCCAGACACGGAGGCTTTCTTAATGTTCCTCATTAAGAACCAAACAACACCCTGGTCCCAAGACCTTTGTGCTCTGACTTCTCTACCTGAGATGTCCCTTCTCCTATATCACATGACTCCCTTACTTCCTTATGTCTCTCCTCAAGAGTCACTCTTTTTTTTTTTTTTTTAAAGATTTTTATTTATTTGACAGCGAGAAATACAGCTAGAGAGGGAACACAAGCAGGGGAAGTGATAAAGGGAGAAGCAGGCTTCCCACCGAGCAGGGAGCCTGATGTGGGGCTCAATCCCGGGTCTCCGGGATCATGACCTGAGCCGAAGGCAGTCGCTTAACCAACTGAGCCACCCAGGAAGCCTCAAGTGTCACTTTCTAAGGTGAGGCTTTCTAATCTCCGCCCCCCCCCCCCCCCCCCGCCTTTTTAAAAGATTTCATTTATTTGATAAAGAGAGATCACGAGCAGGGGGGAAGGGTAGAGGGAGAAGCAGGCTACCGACTGAGAAGGGAGCCTGATGCGTCTATGAGCTTCAGGGTTTTGTTTTTATTCAGTGCCTGGTATACAGTAGGCACTCAGGTACTTGTTGGATGAGTGAATAAAAGCACAGAAAAGCTTGTTTACTTAAAATTATTAGCAACTTATATTAATACGGATAGGGATATCACTATGAATTAATAATAGGGTAACATGACTTTCCAATATGAAAAAGACTGCTATTCAACCAATCATACAAACAAAATCATATGGAAAATACTGTTGCCCACTCTTGCCCACCAGTAATCACAAATTTTAAACTTATAAAGTAAATCTCATTATGCTGCTTACTAGCCACTGGGGATTGACTCTGATCACAAGTGTCAGCCACTAGAATTTCACTTTCATTAGGTTTATGCTGTGGATGAGTTGAAGACTTTGGAACTTTTCTTATTTCTGAGGGGAGAAAAGAGATTACATATAAATAAACAATTATTATACAAAATACCAAAATATATTATAAGCCAAAACAGACTTGTCCTTAAGTGCATTAGAAGTGTTATTTTACTGATAAAATTTTCATATTCCAATAAAGAGTTCATTCTTTTAATTTCACTAAAAAACAAAGAAGTTAGGACTATGGGAGAAAAGGACTAAAATAGATTAAGCTTCTTCTGACCTAAGCATCCTAGAGTTCTAATATTTTAACACATCTTTTCCTTGTGTATTTCTTGCAAATCAGTAGGCTCATTTAAAATGAATACCACATCATATATCTCAACAATTTTGTTTTTAGGCTTTTTATACTCTGGAAGGAAATCCTGAAATATGCTTTATTGAAACCATTCCAATGTTTAAGGATTTAATAAAAAAAAAAAAAACCAAAAGGAGGACAGAGTAAAGGGAAATATGCTTTTATTAATTATAATTAGAAAATAATATAACACACTATAAACTTTAAAATAAGCAAGGGTAGTAAGGGAAGAAGACCAAGTAGTCCTTAACTAAGTTTTAGAATAATTTGCATGGCTCAAAAATAATCTTATATTTTATAACCAAAATTTCAGATAACAAGTAACAATGATCAGAACAAGATTAAAACAGACAAATTAAGTTTTAAAAGTTACAGATTATTCTCAAATGATAAAGAAGTAAACTCAAAGCATTTATACAAGATATAAAAAAGACGTTCTTAGTAAGAAAACTGCTGTGACTTGTTTTTTTAGGTATCCTTACAGATGGATTTAAACATGATCTAATATGTAGAGGCTTATCTGTAATGATTCTGTCAGATAGCAGAGTAAAAGGCCAAAGAATGTTCATTTTAGAATCAAGATCTTACCCTTTAGTTCCTAATTAAACGTAAGATTTGTGATAGTTCTTTGGTTTTCCACTAGATGGTGATGCAAGCTCATATAAAATGGAAAAAAAAATGGTGCCAATTTTCCAGTATCAAATAAAATCTATTTAATATTTTAAAAGCATAGCTACTGTCAGTTTATTTGTATTATAAAATTATCTCTAGACGTATTATAAAATTATCTCTAGACATATGTACACCCCTTCCCTCCAAATGCTTTTTTTGGTTACAATTTCAGTAAAATGAAAGCTTTTTTTTTTTTTTTTTAAGATTTTATTTATTTATTTGACAGAGAGAAATACAGCAAGAGAGGGAACACAAGCAGGGGGAGTGAGAGAGGGAGAACCATGCTTCCTGCCAAGCGGGGCTTGATCCCAGAACCCTGGGATCCTGACCTGAGCCGAAGGGACGCTGAACAACTAAGCCACCCAGGCACCCCAAAATGAAAGTCTTTACTTCAGATCAGTATTAAAAGAAATAATCATTGTATCATATCACATGAATAATTTCTGGGCTATATGCAAAGGCAGTTCCAAAGTACTTAGCAGAAATGATAAATGGGTCTGGAATTAGAAATATGCCACTGACAAGCCACAAAGTAGATACTTTATAAAGCCATTTCTTGGTTACCATCAATTGCTACAAAAACAGCCAGTTAAAGCTACCGGTAGGAGTAGCTGTGGGTAAGTGGAAAGTAGAAAAGTTTTGTTCCAGGGTCATTTGTATTTGAATTCTGACTCATCTACTTACTTGAAAAGTGACCCCGAGTCAGTTATTTAACCCTTCCAAAGAGCAGACCTTTCTTCATTATAAAGATACTGACAGCTACCTTCCCAGCTTGTCAGAAGAATTAAAATATAGTAATAACAGACTTGTATCACTTAGCATATTACCTGACACACAGTAGGTGAAAATTAACATTAAGTTTCTTTCCCCTTTTCCTTCGAATCCTACTCAGATATAAACAAAGGAGTTTTTTTTTTTTTAAAAAAGGAGAAATTTTATACTACATTTAAACTCTGGGTGTTTACATATTCAGATAAGCAATGCAACCCTATACGTAACATAGGCAGAAAATGCCTTGGGGCACCTGGGTGGCTCAGTTGGTTAAATGACTGCTTTCGGCTCAGGTCATGATCCCGGAAACCCGGAATGGAGCCCCACATCGAGCTCCCTGCTCAGTGGGAAGCCTGCTTCTCCCTCTCTCACTCCCTTTGCTTGTGTTCCCACTCTGGCTGTATTTCTCTCTGTCAAATAAGTAAATAAAATCTTTTAAAAAAAAAGAAAATGCCTTCCCAGTCACCTCACTAATGGTAGTTAAACTTACAGTTGCGACATAAGTTCCCTAACATTGGCTATGTTCCTTCCGCTAAATGGAAGAACAGGAAAACTCACCATAACAGAATACTTTTTTATACACTGTAAAACTCCAAACCTTACCGTTTGTACTCAGGGACTGCTCCAGTATAGCATGTGTTTGTTCTATGTATCGGACATGGAGATTCTCCTTTCTTCGTAGCCGATTAATGCCAGAAAATGAAAAGGCTGTTATTGGTGAATCTGGAATAACATTTTCCTCAGAGTCAACATCAGCCACTTGGTGCTGTTGATCATTTCTAAAAGAAAATAATGACAAATGAAAGAAAATTAATGCAAGAAATATTTATTAATAAACATCTCTATCTAGTATGCACTTATAAAAACACAGGTATGAAGCTGTAAGAGATGTAAATTATTTGCATTTAATGCTCCAAATCTAAATACAAGGACTAGAGAAGTATTCAAATGATTACAGCACCAAGTGGGGAATACTACTGTGAGAACTGAAGTACAAAATGTAGTTGGGGGTACTTGAGGTGAAATGAAAAAGAACTTCAAACGGCAGAGAAAATGAGCAGAGGAGCCACACATTTGAGTGAAGGCATCCAATGCTGGCACCTGGCCTTAGAGAAGGGCAAGCTAGAATCACATGAACAAGAGCCTTGATTACGTGTTTGCATAATTTAGAAAGCAAGAGAAAAGAATTAAGCTTTTAGAGCATGGAAGTAATGTGACAATTGAACAGCAAGACTGCAACACAGACTGGGACTGAAAGAAAGGAGGCAAGGAATCAATTTGGCAGTGGCTGTCATGACCTGATGAGAGTTTCTGTAGGTTTGAATTAGAATGCTGAAAACAGGGCACCTGGGCGGCTCCGTGGGTTAAAGCCTCTGCCTTCAGCTCAGGTCATGATCTCAGAGTCCTGGGATAGAGGCCCAAGTCCAGCTCTCTGCTCAGCAGGGAGCCTGCTTCCTCCTCTCTCTCTCTGCCTGCCTCTCTGCCTACTTGTGATCTCTCTGTCAAATAAATAAGTAAAATCTTTAAAAAAAAATGCTGAAAACAGGGGCACCTGGGTGGCTCAATTAGGCAGCTGCCTTCAGCTCAGGTCATGATCCCAGGGTCTGGGATCAAGCCCACATCAGGCTTCCCTCCTTAGCGAGAAGCCTGCTTCTCCCTCTCCCTACTTGTGTTCTGTCAAATAAATAAATAGAATCTTAAAAAAAAACAACAAAACAAAAACACAAAAACCCCAAAACAGAATGTCGAAAATAGCTATGGAAAGGAAGGGGCCAATGTTAAATACTGTGGTAGTAGACTCAACATGATTTGGTAACTGGCAAATACAGTGTGATGAATAACACTAACAGTAGTAACTACCAACATTTGTTGGAAGTTTATATTGCCAGCACAAAGTGCTATATGCATTGGTTTAATTATAACTGTATGTGCTATTAATATCACTCTCATTTTACAAATGAGAAAATGAAGATATGGAAGTTAAGTCACTTACTAAAAATAAGTAACAGCAGCAATATCTAAATCCCAGCATATCAGCATATCATACCTAGGAAATATCAGATTCCCAGGATAGTACTAAGAAGCACTCAATATGTTACCCTTAGTATAGATCATGAGACTAACAACTGACTACAGGTAGGACTCACACTTTGAGTTTCTACTACTGCTTCTACCTAGGCCCCCTTACAATCTACTCTCAACACATCAGTCAGAAAAGTCCTACTAAAACTTTAGTCATAGCGTGTCACTCCTCTGATTACAACCTGCTGTATCTCCCCATTTCACTGGAAACACAAGTCAAAGTCTTTTAGATGATCTAACTGTCCCACTCCCCCATCACCTCTGTTTTTTTATTATATTCTATTCCAATCACCCTTACATTTTCAAGGTTCCTCAACCTACCCACCTTAGGTTCCTTGCTCCAGCTCTTCCATCTGCTCAGAATACTCATCCCCAGATATCACTTAGCTAACTAGCTCATTTCCTTCAAGTCCTTGCTAAAGTTTTAGTTTCTCATCAGTGCCTTACCTTGAACATGCTATTTAAAATTGTAACTTCCTGGAGTGTCTGGGTGGCTCAGTTGGTTGAGCATTGGGACTCTTGGTTTTGGCTCAGGTCATGATCTCAGGGTTGTGAATCTGAGCCCTGCATTGTCTCTGTGCTTAGCACAGCTTGAAATTCTCTACCTCCTCCTCTGCCCTCTCCCTGCTCACACTCTCTAAAATAAATAAAGTCTTTTTTTAAAAAAAAATTGTAACCTCCTTCCCACACCTTAGGTATTCCTTCCTGTTCCTTGTTATTCTGCTTTGTTTACTTTATCCACAGTATTTATGACTTTCAAACATAGTATATAATTAATTTGTCTATTGCTCACCTGCCAGAATGTAAGCTCTAAGAGGTAAAGAATCTTTGGTTCAACTGATGCATCAAGTGTCTACAAGAGTGGGCGCCTGGTAGGTGCTCAATAAATATTTGTTAAATGAATATAAAAGATTCCCAGATTCCATTAGGAAAAATAAATCTGTGCTGATCCAGGCATATATTTTTGCCCAACTCAATTCAAGACCAATGGCACATAAAGACTGGATTTGGACTACTGTTGTTATTGAGCAAATAATTAACTTGAATTCAACTGACTTTCCCATGTGAAATGATTACTGACCTTACTGGCCAATTCTTATCAGTCAGGTATTTTGCGTTATGTGATAAAAACAGTCTATTATTATCAAATTTTAATAGTATTTCCAAACAAAAAGCAATGAGAATTTTATAAACCATGACCAACAGAGATTTTAAAAAAAATTATAAGATTAATTTTTCCTAACACAGATTTATATCTTAATTTCCTGGATAATATAAATGTTATTTGTAGCCTATAATCCTATATTCTATACCGAGGAAAATCTTTGGAGCTAATATCTACTTTTTAACTGTCTTATTCTGGAAGAACAGAGTAAGTTAAGGTCATATGAGACAGTCTTATAAATTAATGGAGTGTGAAATCTATCTGACCTTGCTTTAACCAATCAAGTCACAGGCTATCTGCCTATTAGTCATGAAAATTCAAACTAGAACATGAATGAGTCACAAGAAATTGATTTCCTGGCAGTCAATCTTTAAGTAGCAGGGATCACAAAAGGAAAACAAAACCAAAACCTAAAAGCCCTAGATCTAATTAGAGGTGTCTAAACGAGTACAAGTAAACAAGTACTGGTTTTGTCCTCTTTTGTCATAAAGGGAAATTTGAAAAACCAAAACAACTTCCATGAATGAACCAAGTCTCTTCTTTAAGCATTAGGTTTCACTGATTTTTGAGAAATGATAGAAATTCATGTTATAGCTTTAGTTATTATGCACACTGGTCAACTTTCTTTTACTTTTCTAACAGCACAAGCGTAAAATTTTTGTGTGTGTTGTATTTGTTGACCTTCCCTTAAATTCCTTTCAAAACAACTTTGCTTTTTTCTTAAGACCTTTTCTCAAGGAAAGATCCAGGGTCTCCCTCTGTAAAGAGTCTACAAAAAAGTTTTTAATATTCAGCTTTTCTCCTTTAAAGAACTTAGTTAAAACATAAACTTAATGAAGCAGTGATAGCCATCAAGTTTACTTAAACATTCTGATTTTCAAAAAAAGGAAAAGATCCCTAAAATACAAACTAGTGAGTCCACTACCCTGATCTCTTAGAATCAGTATAAGTTTATAATATTCATATTTCAAGTAAGACTAATTTTAATTGAGGAATGTTTTATTATATATAAAGCTCTCACAGGAAGGCATGTGACAATGATTCTCTTGATAGCATCTCCTGAAGAATGATAATGAGGAACTATGTAGTAGTATATCCTCAGGCAGATTTTGATCAACATTTTATTAATGATTTTGATGAAGGGCACTAATGGAATATTCATCAAATTTGTGGAAGACATAAAGCTGAGAATAAAAGCTAACCTAACACATGGCAGGAAAAATTAACATATAAAAGACCCCCAGAGGTTGGAATAATGGGCCAAATCTAACAAAAACAAAATAGAACAGGTTAAATTTGGGATTATAAGCCTCACTGAACTGAACCAGAAGCGAGGGAATCCAGGCTCTGCCACCTACTCAGGCAGGTAACTTTTTTTTTTTTTTAAGATTTTATTTATTTGACAGAGAGAAACACAGCCAGAGAGGGAACACAAGCAGGGGGAGTGAGAGAAGGAGAAGCAGGCTTCCCTGCCAAGCAGGGAGCCCAATGTGGGAGTGGATCTCGGGTCTCTGGGATCATGACCTGAGCCGAAGGCAGTCGCTCAACCAACTGAGCCACCCAGGTGCCCCTCAGGCAGGTAACTTTTGAGGATGCTTTAGCACGAAACTACAAAAAGGATATACAAATTCTGAAGATAGACCTGGGTTCAAATGCTAGTTCTAACACTTAACAGTTAACCTTTCTGAACCTTGGTGACCGTACCTCTAAAAAGTATGGTACTGTAATTTCCCACTTCTTTTTGCAGGAAAGCTGTGAAATGGAAGTAATTTATGTAAAGATGTAATCCACTGCCCAGAAAATAGTATTCAATCAATAGTGCTCTTCTTTAATTTTTTTAAAGGAGATTTTATTTATTTGAAAGAGAGACAGTGACAATAGGAACACAAGCAGGGGGAGTGGCAGAGGGAGCAGCAGTCTCCCCACTGAGCAGGGGGTCCAATGTGGGGCTCGATCCCAGGACCCCGGGATCATGACCTGAGCCGAAGGCAGATGCTTAACAACTGAACCACCCAGGCGCCCCGATAGTGCGGTGATGGTATAAGGTATAAATGGTATAAAGTTTCTTTGACAACCTACCATGAAGCTATGACTCCTAAGTCCAGTATTTTTTATACAAAACAATGTTATCCACAAGTAGAGGACAGGAAAGACTCCAACTTCAAGGTTCTAGTCACAGTAAGACCAATAAGGAACAACCAGTAATACTTATGTGCTGTTAATTTAAGTAAAAAGATACAGAAAAATGGAGAGAGCAAGACTGCCCTATTGGTCAGACCACACCTACAATACGGAATTCTTTTCTTCTTTTTTTTTTAAGAGACAGAGAACACGCCTGCACACTCAAACGCGTGCGTGGTGAGGAAGAACAGAAGGAGAGGGAGAGAGAATCTCAAGCAGACTCTCCATTGAGCACAGAGCCCAACATGGAGCTCCATCTCAGGACCCTGAGTTCATGACCTGAGCTGAAATCAAGAGTCAGACGCTTAACCGAATGAGCTACCCAGGTGCCCCTGGAATACTGAGTTCTTAATTAGAATACTAAAACATTAAAGAGAAACGGTCCTTTGAAGTCTTAAAGTAATGCCTCCTGAGGAACAGTTAAAGAACAGAGGATATTTACCCTAAAGAAGAGTAATAAGACTCAGGAGGGCCCCGATAGTTGCCTTCATGAGTGCAAAGTAGAAGAGGGTGTAAAACGTTGCAGATGCTCCCAGAAGGCAAAATCAGAATCAACAAATAACCTGTATATGGACTGAATTCTACATAAACTTAGAAAGAATTTTCTAATAGCTCACTAAAATTAAACAGGCTTGAGAGATTAAACTTACAGTGTAAGTGTTCAAACAACAGCTATTTGTTAAAGAAATTAAATAATGAATTTAATTTGGAAAGGAGTGAAAATGAAATGAATCTTACAGTCCTTGAGTGTATAAACTGCTTTGATGTTCACTGATACAGTTTCCTCAACACTTAGCCTATTTATTGCTTTCTATGACTGGCAGAGTTGAATATATGTATATCTATACAATACACATTTTTAAAAACTTTATAACAGCAAATTTTTTTCTGAATAATTTCTTACTGTAGTATCACTAAACAGCTGTCCTACCATAAGTTATCTGCAACATCAAAACCAGCTTAGGTCAGAATTACTGCATTTAACATGCAGAGGTATAAGTCAAATGTTTTTTCTTAAGTTCAGAGGAATTTCAGGCACTAATAGCATAATGTTACAGTGGTTTAGGTAGTCAAAGAAAAGATAATATTTGCCAATCTTTTTTTTTTTTAATACTTGCCATTCTTTTAAACTGCCAAGCAAAAGCAAATTTAAGGAGAGCAAGCTATAAAACAAGTTGGCATATGAGAATAACAACTACCTTAAATTTCACAAGAGAACTAAAAGACACACTAGATAAGCCCCTACACTGTTCTGATTCAAACATGTCTGAAATAAAAGATGTATACTTTGAAGCTCATCTATATGGTTACTTTTTACTGTAGTTTCAAACTTTAGCTTTTATTTCTTTCTAAAATACCAGTGAGCTTTAACAGAAAAATCTGTGACTTTCAGAACACTAAAGTAAACTAATTCTGAATGAATTTGAATTCATATTTCACCAAGCAAATGACATTATCCATTGTCAATTCATTTTATGTGTCTTGATTTTGGAGGCATTCATCTTTCTAATCCCATATTAACTCCTACATGCTCATTATCTTGTTTATCTTTGGCATTCCTAAATATCAAGGCTGAGGTGTTCAGAATGCCATAAGCTACATGTAAATCACTTAACCAAACATTAATTAATATAGGTCAACAATCACTTATCTGAAATCTTTGGAACCAGATGTGATTTGGAATTCAGATTTTGTTTTTTTTTTAACATGAAGGGTAATACAGAACATATACAGCTTATTATATAACCCCTCCAGTGGAGCCTGAGGCATCATTCTGTAGTCAACACATTGCCATTTTTATAGCAAAGCAAAGGAATGCACACATGAGGTGGGATTGATAAGTACTATATAAATAACATCCTGTGAGTTGAGGTTAGTTTGTGCATACCACTTAAAAACAAAACAAAACAAAACTTTTGGGTTTTAGAATCATATGTAAGAGATTGTGAATGTATGTTCTAATCTTACCTCAACATGTAGCAGGAATAAAACTGGAAAGTGTTGACATTTTCATACATGCATGTTTGATAATCTCAGTCTGATCCTATAGGCTTCTTTCCTCATCTGACTGTCACCCCCCCCCCACAAAATTCCCTTCACTAATATTTAGTGGACTGATAACATGGAAGGATTATGAAAATCCTATTGGATATCCACTACTTAAAAGTATGTACCAAGAAGGATGTTAATTCCACTTATAAGATGTGTTTATACATAAGACAATAACTATTCTAAGACATAATAATGTGTGCTGTTTACTGAAGTTTTTGTAGATGTCTCCTCAAATGCAATAGAATCTTTAGGAGTCCTATAAAATCACTGAGATTATCCTGAATCCTAATTCTTAAAAATGTTTCATAAGCTTTATATAAATGGGAATTAAACTAAGAACTGGCCATATCTCATCTCTGTGACAGACCATATCCAGAAAAACAGATTTTTTTTGAGACACTGTTGAATAATGGAAAACACAGAGGCCTTTAAGTCAAAAGATAGGGGCCAGGGTGGTAGACTTATTTTACCCTACGAGCTGTGAGACAATGGTAAGTTATTTGACTTCTGTGAACTTTGGTTTCCTTATCTATAAAAGCAGAGATAATAAAAACTACCTTGAAGAATTACAGTGAGGATTAGATATAATAAACATAACGTACAAAGAAGAGTAACAGGTACACAGAATACAAGTTATTACTTTTATTCTTTAAGAGAAACGAGAGGAGAGGAACAGAAAAAGGAAGTTCTCCAGGCCTGAAAAGCGTGTAAAAAGAAAAAGTTATTCAGATTACTTTTATGAAGCTTTTGGGTCAGGGCTGAAAAGGTAACAAAACTCAAATATTTATTTAAAATATAAGTATTTCTGGGGCGCCTGGTGACTCAGTTGGTTGAGCATCTGACTCTTGGTTTTAGATCAGGTCATGGTCTCAGAGTTGTGAGATCGGGCTCCACTCTGCGCTCCCTGCAACGCCGCCCCATCGCCCCGACCCTGGCTCATGCTCTCTCCCTCTTTCTCTCAAATACATAAATCTTAAAAAAAAAAATTCAAATAAATAATTATAAAAAGTTAAATATTTTGGGTGCCTGGATGGCTCAGTCAGTTAAGCGACTGCCTTGACTCAGGTCATGATCCCAGAGTACTGGGATCGAGTCCTGCCTTGTGCTACCTGTTTAGCAGGGAGTCTGCTTCTCCCTCTGACCCTCCCCCCTCTCATGTGCTCTCTCTCAATAATTAAAATCTTTAAAAAAAATTAAAATGTTTTTTTATGTACACATTAACCTAATAGATACATATATATATATTCTTCATGTACACTTCCCAAACACAAAAAGTGATTTTATTTTTATTATTGCAGAAAACTGTACCATTTTTTAAAATGAAACCTGTACCTTTATTATCTTCACGATTTGTATAGTTAAATGTAATAAAGAAAGAAAAGTTGAGGGAAAATATTCAATTTTCTGCTGCAATTAAGGAAAGATACTTACTCAATTTTCTGCTGCAGCTGTTCAGAAAGCTTTTTATTTTCTTCCTGGAGAGTATTCTTTTCATTCACTTAAGTATAATATGAAAAAGAAGCACATATTATAGCTATATTAACATGTATGTTAGGCTTTTTCAATAATATCAATAACTATGGAGAAATCAGGCTTTCTAATTCTAAGCCACAGTGTTAGAGTTAATGTTACTGTGCAAGACTAATCTGTTACTAGGTAGTGATTACTGCATCTCATATTGTGCCAGTTGTATGTAACTGATTAACTGATAATTTTATTTTATGCTTGTGGGCAAAAAAGTACCTCATGTACTGGGGAGTACAGTTTAATTATTCATACTAAGGTCAAGAGAGCATTCCATCTGTTACTCAGTCCTACTAATTTCAAATACCATTTTGGTAAAAGACCTTTATCTTGAAATAAATTCGATAATAAAAATAACATGGAAGAACAGTATAATTTTCATAACATTAGCACATTAAGTCAAATTCTCTTCCTTAGTCATACTTTGTTTTATAATTATAGTAACAGTAATTTAAATATATCCATTGAAATGGTATTTGTTTGAATCTACCCTGACTAAATTTTCCTCTCTGTGTTTATTTAATTTAGAAAGCAGAAACTCAATTTTGGGACATAATTTCTACTTCAGTCACCACAAAATTATTATCCTTAATATGGTATCACTGGTTAAGCATGTTCTTCACTAGGAGGAATATCTAAGAGATCACTGTAAATATGACTAATCTCAAAAAAAAGTTAATCATATTCTAAAAATTTGTTAATAATTTAATGGTTTAATCTAAACATATTTTCCTTTGTTGAGTAAATAAATTTTTTTTGGCTATCTATAATATGTGAGGCTATTAAACTACTTTCTATGGAGAATCTTAAAAAATTAAGATATGGACAGTGATCTAAAAAAAGTGTAGCCTTATGAGAGACTAGATATTACATGAACATATTCTATACAGTTGAAAGCAAGGACATTACAGAGGAACAGAACTAAAGGAAATTTCAAGGAGAAAAAGGTTAACTTTGGGCTCCTAAGAAGATGAGGAAAGGATTCATCAAAGACAGGGTAACTGAACCAGAGTTTTTTGTTTTTTAAGATTTTTTTATTTGAAAGAGAGAGATCTTGAGGGGGAGAGGGGCAGAGGGAGAGAATCTCAAGTAGATTTCCTGCTCAGCATGGAGCCTGACATGGGGCTCCATCTCACAACCCTGAGATCATGACCTTGAGCAGAAATCAAGAGTGAGACACTTAACTGACTGAGCCACCCAGCCACCCATGAACAGAGAGTTCTTTGCAGAGAATTAATGGAACAAAGTCAGAAAGAAAGACTGGGTATAATAAATGGTAAGAAACCCTCAATATCAGGTTAAGAAATCTGAACTTCATTTTTAAAGACTATCAGGTGTGATTTTTCATAGATGAATGATGGGAAGATTGATTTGTTAGTATGTACAGCCTATACCAGATGAGAAAAGAAGCACTAACAAGTCAAGTGATCCTTAAAATAAGAAATGAGTATTTGGGCTAATGTGGAAGGTACAGAAATAGGAAGTGAGCACAGGCAGAAGAGCTGTTATAGAGGCAGAATCAGTATTTGGCAATTCATTTGGCAATCAGTTATTTGGCAATTCATCCTCTGTAGGATGAGAGAAGTCGAAGATGACCTTAAATTTCTAATAAAGATGGTTTTACCTGACTCTCCCTCTACAAATGCCCAATGAAATGACAAAGCAACTCTAAGAATAAGTCAATTGCAATACTGACAAGACCAGAATGGGTGCCACCTGCAGATAAGAACTATGAAAAATTCAATAACAATTTAAAAATAGATAGGCTCAGGCGGATGGCAAAATCTAACCAAAGAAAAGGCCTTTAAAAAAGTGAGCCTTTTCAGCAGAACATCATGTTAATTACAGATAGGCAGAATTCCAGAAGCTGCTGATTGAGCAAAGAGTTGCCCTTAGGTTAAAGCCATGAGAACAGATTTCCAGAAGTTTTAACATTGAAGAGTCCATTAATAAATACTGAGACAAGGAGATCAGGGCAGTTAACTTACAGTAATCACTAGAGAAAGCACTCCCAGAAGTACGTAGAAGACAAACTATCAATATACCCTACAGAAAATCTCTCCAGTCAAGTTTCCTTCTCTCCTACCTTTTGCCATTGAAGTAGGGCTCCTGTAAATCAGAACCTGCATTCACTATTAGCAAAGCAGGGACTCTTCCTTGAGCTAAAGAAGGCTGCATTTAACAAAAGCATTAATTTAGAGATATCTACAATTATAAACAATTAAGAGTTAATGAACACATAAAAAATTTTAAAACACAACATTTTTAAAAGAGAATTAAAAACTGGGGCTTCTGAGTGGCTTAGTCAGTTGAGTATCTGACTCTTGTTCAGCTCAGGTCATGATCTCAGAGTCATGGGATTGAGCTCTGTGTGGACTTCTGCACTCAGCGCAGTCTGCTTAAGAAATAAGGGGGCGCCTGGGTGGCTCAGTTGTTTAGGCGACTGCCTTCGGCCCAGGTCATGATCCTGGAGACCCAAGATCGAGTCCCACATCGGGCTCCCTGCTCGGCAGGAAGCCTGCTTCTCCCTCTCTCACTCCCCTGCTTGTGTTCCCTCTCTAGCTGTGTTTCTGTCTAATAAATAAAATCTTAAAAAAAAAAAAAAAAAAAAAGAAAGAAAGAAGAAAAAGAGGGGCACCTGGGTGGCTCAGTTGGTTAAGCGACTGCCTTCAGCTCAGGTCACAGTCCCAGAGACCTGGGATCGAGCCCTGCATCAGGCTCCCTGCTCGGTGGGAAGCCTGCTTCTCCCTCTCTCACTCCTCCTGCTTGTGTTCCCTCTCTAGCTGTGTTTCTTTCTGTCAAATAAATAAATACAATCTCTAAAAAAAAAAAAAAGAAAGAAGAAAAAGAATTAAACCGGTCAAAACGAAGATTAGCCTCTGGATATGTAGTTTTAATACAGGAAACAAAAGATATCTGATGACATTTTCAGATTTCAAAGGCTGATAGGTTCATTAAAAACAAGCAACAGGTGGCCATGAAAGAAACAAAGGTCATAATCATTAAAGCATAATAAATGGGATGAAAACAGACTAAATGTGAATGAAGACAGAATATCTACCAAGTGACTCCCAGAATTCAGCATAAGAGAATAAAATTACAAAGTATAAAAAAAATTAGACAGAATGGGAGGACACGGCATTTTATTAATCTGAGTTTCAGAAGAAGAAACAGAGAGGGGTGCCTGGGTGGCTCAGTGGGTTAAATTAAAGCCTCTGCCTTCGGCTCTGGTTGTGATCTCAGGGTCCTGGGATTGAGGCTCGCATGGGGCTCTCTGCTTGGCAGGGAGCCTGCTTCCTCCTCTCTCTCTGCCTGCCTCTCTGTCTACTTGTGATCTCTCTCTCTGTCAAATAAAGAAATAAAATCTTAAAAAAAAAAAAGGGGCGCCTGGGTGGCTCAGTTGGTTAAGCGACTGCCTTCGGCTCAGGTCATGATCCTGGAGACCCGGGTTCAAGTCCCACATCGGGCTCCCTGCTCGGCGGGAAGCCTGCTTCTCCCTCTCTCACTCCCCCTGCTTGTGTTCCCTCTCTCACTGTGTTTCTCACTGTCAAATAAATAAAATCTTAAAAAAAAAAAAAAGAAGAAGAAGAAGAAACAGAGAGAATGGAAGGGAACACTAAGCAAAAAACAGAAAAAGACCATGGGCTAAGTAAACACTAGACATTCTAATAGTGATCTTACTACAAAACAACTAGAACCTACGAAAAACATAATTTTTACTAAGCTGTTGAGCTTACAGGAAGAGAAAGCCAAGGGACTCCCTCACCACCACCACAATCATCAATAAAACCTATTACAGAAGACTTTATTCTGACAACTAGCAATTAAAGGGAGAAAATTAAGATGTACCATCCCTTACTCTAGTAGGAATTATATTCCAAGGTAGCCAACAGTCCCAATGGATAAGGGTAAAATCATGTTTACTGAAGAACGCAGTTAATTCATGTAGAAAAAACAGAAATGAAAATTTAGCATTTTATAATCTCTAAATAATTCAGGCAAGGTTCACCAAGAGATGTGAAAACCACTACAGAAAAACTGAGAGAGAATTGTAATTTTTGCAAGATTTCACAGTATCACACATCTATCCCCCCACTCAGATTATTTGGCGGTGAAACTATAACTCTCTAATAAAGAAATGTGGCCATCACCTTAACCCAGTGATCAATCTTAGAATCCCTAAGAGTGGATAACCTGTTAATAGCTGTCTTCTGATATGATGCAATATGAAATAGTTTCAGCTATGAAGTACTGCTGTCAAAAAAATGTTTAATCTAGACCTAATCAAGCATTCAGATCTGGTATTTATTGTACAGGAAATAAAGGAACAAGATAAAATGTTAAAAAAAAAATCCAGAAAGTGGCAAAATTTTAGGAAAATGACCCTACTTCAAGAAGCCAATGTCATGAGGGTGCTTAGGTGGCTGAGTCACTTAAGCGTCTGCTTTAGGCTTTGGTCATAATCCCAGGGTCCTGGGATTGGGCCCTGTGTTGGGCTCCCTGCTTGGAGGGTTGTCTGCTTCCCCCTCTTCTTCTGCCCCTTCTGCACCTTCCCCCACTGCTTGTGTTCTCTCTCTCACTTGTGCCCTCTCTCTCTCAAACAAACAAACAAATAAATAAATAAATAGTCTTTAAAGATAAAAGAGCCAATGTCATGAAAGAAAAATAAAATAGGAAAGGGAACTATTCCAGATATTAAAAAGATAAATGCAATGTGTATGAGGGTTCTTTACTATTATCCCTACCTTTCTGCATTTTTAAAAACATTTCTTTAAAAAAAAAAATAAAGAAGGGGTGGCCTGGCTGGCTTAGTCAATACAGCATGTGACTCTTGATCTTGGGGTCATGAGTTCAAGCTCCATGCTGGGCAAAGAGTTTCCTTAAAAAAAAAAAAAAAAAAAAGAAGAAGAAAAAATAAAAGACTACTAGGCAGACTTGAAAAAGAACCAAATAGAATTTTAGGAATGAAAAATTTGGTTACTAAAATAAAATAACTCAGCACAAGAGAACTATTGAAGTACTTAGCACACGGAACAAGAAAGCTAAAGAAATCACTCAGAACGCTACAGAGAGAAAGAAGCGGATTCAGGAAAGGAATATCAAATGATATGAAAAACAGAATGATGACATCTCATCAGAATCCCAAAACCGAGAATGGAGAAGATACAATATTTGAAAAGCTAGTAGCTGATAGTTTTCCAGATAGGAATGTGGTTCCATAGATTTTATAACATATACTGAACAGAATTAAAAAAAAAAACTTGGTTAAAACTGAATTAAAATTATAGAACACTACGGAAAAAATCTTAGTAGCAGCCAGAGAAAAATGTTAATCATGCAAAATAGCCTTACAAAAGTAAAAGTAAAATAAAAACATCTGTGGATAAAAACTAAGTTTAGTGAAACATAAGAGACTTTGGACTCAAAAACTAACTGAGGGTTTTGGAGAGGAGGGGGTGGGGGGATGGGAAAGCCTGGTAGTGGGTATTGAGGGCACGTATTGCATGGAGCACTGGGTTGGGGCATAAATAATGAATCTTGGAACACTGAAAATAAATAAATAAATAAATAAGTAAGTAAAGAAAGAAAGAAACCACTAAAACAAACAAAGCTTAGAACCAACAAATACCTTCTAAAGGATGTATCTCAGAAAGGATAATTCCAGAAGGAAACTGAGGTGCAAAAAGTTGGAATAAGCAAAGAAACCGATAAAACATGTAGTTAAGTCTTTTAAAAAACTGTCTTAGTAAAGTCATTTCTAGAAAAGTTTCTAACTTAGAAGGCTAAGAAAAAGGAAATGAAATGATAGGCATAAACAGCATGTCAGCAGAGTTCAGGTGTTTTAAGGTCTGTGTTTATTCGAAGGTGATCAAGATGCTAACTTTACATTTTTGAATCGGATATAAAATTTCACAGTTGTAGGGCACCTGGCTGACTCAGTTGGAAGAGCATGAGATTCTTGATCTTGGGGTTTTGAGTTTGAGCCCTGTGTTGGCATACAGTCTACTTAAAAAATATATTTGTTTTCGAGGTGATCAAAAAGATATAAAGAATTAAAAAAAAACAGTAAGGTATCAGATAAAAATAAGACAGACATCCTCATAATTCAATAACTGGGAAAATAAAAACACAAAAGAAAGAAAACAAAACAGAAATGAACAGAAACATGAAAAAAATCATATATGAAGGCCCTGGTGTTTTTATTCTTATGATAACTTGAGAATTTGACCTTGGCAATTTTTCTTTTGCTAATTTTAATGTAAAATTAATTTTCTTAAACTTTACAGTAATCATACAGGTAGTATTACTAATGGTGTAATTCTGAGACTGCTGTGCTTATGAGATTTAAAAAATGAGAAGTTGGGGGTATTTCCATTTTACCATCCCCGTGCCTCTGAGAACCAGACTTCTCAGTGTGGAAGGAGATAGAGATGCTATCAGAGAAAAGGTTAACAGGCCTATAGTCTTGAATTTGCATTTTAAATGTGAAGTCATGAAGTATTTTATCTATCTGAAAATTAGGCAAAGGATACTCAAACTATTCACCCAAGAAGAAATGCAAACTGAATTATCAGGTAAAAAAATAACCTCAATATTATAAAGAAAATGCTAACTTTAAAAAGGTATCATTCTTTACCCACTAGATTGGGTATTACTAATTAATACATTTTGCTCAAAGCTGAAGAACATGTAGGGGAATGCACGTTTTCAAACACCCCCCACCAAATCAAGCTGTCCATCAATAGCAGAATGGCTAAATGACATCTACACTATAGAATATAATGCAGCCACGAAAAAGAACAATCTTATTCCTTTGAAGATTTTGGCTATTTTTCAGATAGCCAAGGTTGTTGGTAATTTGATTATTAGGTATGCAGAAATTACTGGAGATTATTTCTCTACTAACAATAATATATTGTAGATCTCAACTATGTTTACTGAGATGTAATAGTTGTGTATTCACTGATAATATTCTTTTTTCTTTTTTTTTTAAAGATTTTATTTATTTATTTGACAGAGAGAAACACAGCGAGAGAGGGAACACAAGCAGGAGGAGTAAGAGAGGGAGAAGCAGGCTTCCCCGCCGAGCACAGAGCCGGATGTGGGGCTCTATCCTGGGTCTCCTGGATCATGACCTGAGCCAAAGGCAGTCACTTAACCTACTGAGCCACGCAGGCGCCCCACTGATAATATTCTTATATTCCTAAATAAACATACACACCACAGAATCTACAGACTTAAATTAACATGTAAAGACTTCTCAGTCATAGCCTAAAATAAAATAACACATGTCAGAACAAGAAGTATGATATGATCCCATTAAAATTTAAGAGAAGGGGGGGCACCTCGCTGGCCCAATCATTGCAGCATGTGATTCTTGATCTTGGGGTTGTGAGTTCAAGCTCCCTGTTGGGGGTAGAAATTACTTGAAAATAAAATCTTAAAAAAAAAAAAAGGAAAAGAGAGAGAAGGAAGGGATAAAACAAAGGAAAGAGACAGACAGAAAGATAAGCTAGGACCCAGAAAGACAGAAAGATATACTATCAGACTGTTAATAGTAATTATTCCCAGGAGAAAAATAAAACTATATTCTTTCTCTTTTTGAAACAGTGAGGATATACTTATTTATTCTTGCGTGATTAACCAGAGGATAGCAACATAATAGAAAAAATATAGTCAGAAGATGGACTTAGTTTGGAAAAGATAAATTAATTAGATCTTGGATATGTTGATTATGACTATGCTTATAGAGAATCAAGGTAAAGGTCACTAAGAGAGTATAGGAAGAGTCAGAGAATAAGGTAAGAGAGGTATTAGAAGAAAAGGAGATTAAGAGAAGGCTAAGAATGTAAGGAAACCCTACATTAAATGTGTAAGGAGACTCAAGTGAAAACGGTTTACTTGTAATAGTGTGTCATGAAGACCAAAGAAAGTATATACTTTGGTAGAACACTAAATTATTTTTTGCATTTAACTTTACTAAATACTAGTTACATTACATGAAATAAAGAGAAAACTAAACGAGGAAATATGGGCATAATGAAAGGAAATTTCCTTCTTGCTTTACAGCTAGTGGACTTGAGGGCCAATGTGGACAATATTCATCCAACTTTTTGTACCCTATTTCTTAACGAAAGTAAGTATGCAGTTAAATCTAAAGAAAGGGAATAAAGGACATTTGAACTTTTGACTACGAGAAGAAAAATGTTACGTCAACAATCCATTTGATTGCAATCACTTTTAATAATAGCTTTTAAAACAGTACATTATACTTTAAATACTTAATGAATGAAGAAAGGAAACTCACTAAGTTCTGTGATAAGCTTAAGATTCTGCTGCCGGATATTTTCAAACTCTTGCTGTTTTTTCCTCATGTGCTCTTCAGTTACTGCACAGCGATCACATAATCCTGCTCTTAACCTAGGAAACAAAACCAAAATATTTTTAGAGTAGAACGTAAATGTTCTCACCAGAAAATAAGTTTGTGAGATCATGGCTGTGTTAATTAGTGAAAATTCTTTTACTATGTATATGTTTACCAAATTACCATAATGTACACCTTATTTTACAATTTTATTTATCAATTATATCTCCATAAAGCTGAAATTCAATTATTTTCAACTACTAAAAGATATTTCATTATATCTGAACTCTAAGATTTTTATGGTTTTAGTCAGTTCCCAAGACCTGACTTTGCAAATATAAAGAAAATTAACTAGTTTAATGATATATTATACCTTTAACAAACATATAATGAGTGTTCAACTTCTTTAGCTGAATGAATACTAAAGGTCTAAGAATACAAAGTGAAAAAAAGTACTTTATATTTTGTTCTTTTCAGCATTAAAAAAACCCAATGTTACAAAAATTCACAAGGGACTATTATGCAAAAAAAGTTTTAAAAGTAGCTTTCACTGATTATTTGTGAGCAGTGAAGGGAAGAGAGCAATACATATACTGCACACAGGGTTGGGAAGTGGTAAAGAGAAAGGTATACCTCAGAATGTTAATAACAGTTATGTTGTAGGTACCAGCATTATAAAAGTTTTCTTTTTTCTTAGTGTTTTTATCTTTTTCAAAATTTCTCTAATTTTATTATTTGTTAATCAGGAAAAAATATAGTTAAAAAGGAGATATATTCCCCACATTAGGAATTTGGAAAATATATAATCTGAGGTAATAATTTTAACTTGTCAGTAAGATACTAAGCATTTATGTGTCTATGGAAGTCATAGCATGGTAGTATAAGCCATGAATATTATAAGCTAAGGAAATAAAAAATTAAAACTGTACAACTTAAACAAATAAAAAGAACCCAGAGATTTTTTTTTTTTTTAAGATCGTATTTATTTATTTCACACAAAGAGAGATCACAAGTAGGCAGAGAGAGAGGAGGAAACAGGCTCCCTGATGAGCAGAGAGCCCGATGTGGGCCTCAATCCCAGGACCCTGGGATCATGACCTGAGCCGAAGGCAGAAGCTTTAACCCACTGAGCCACCCAGGCGCCTCCAGAGATTTTTATATGAAAGTAAAACTCATATCAACAATGTTGATATGGATGTAAAAAATAAAGATTAGAGATCATAGAGAGGATGCATTAATAAAATCAGAATTCCCAGAATGAAAAAATAAAGAATTGGAATCATAGTATAACTACAGTATATCCCCCAAACAGGAATTAGGACAGTGAATATCTTTGAAAGCATTTTATATGCTAAACATCTAAGTAAAGATGACAGAGTGAACATTTCCATTAACTTTTTCTCCTCAAGATTCCACAAAACTACAGTAAAGATGTATGTATATTTTTAAAAAAAGAATTGTGAAAAAAAAAAAGATATGTGTATATATTCAAAAACACAAACCCACCAAGCCTAATGGGAGAGAAAACAAACAAAAATCTTAAAACTAGGCAGTGGGTAGACAACACTGAAACTCCCCTGAGAATGCTGAATCCTAAGCCAATGATGGGAAAAGTCTAGAATTATATTGTCCAATATGGTAGCCACAGCCACATATGGCTATTTCAATTTAAATAAATTAAAACTACAATCAAATTCAGTTATACTCTAATACTCAAAAGCTGTATGTCTAAATGCTATTGTATTAGTGCAGATATAAAATATTTCCATTATCACAGAAAATTCTATCAGATAGCACTGACCTACAACCAACCTGATATATATAGCAGAATTTGCAGAAGGTTAAAAAATTGGAATTCAGAGTGAGTGTTTTAAGATATTTTAAGAAATCATCATCCCAACATATTTTCTCCTATAGTCTGAGCACTCAAGTGATCACCCCTTGTATCCCCAGCATAATACTCCAAGTTTAATTTATAGATGGTCTAAGACAGGCACCGGTTTCGGAAATATGAGGTACAGGTAAGGGTAGGAGTACAATAATGAAATGAATGTCTACGAATACCAAATTCTCAGACCCTAGCCTAGGCCCTTATCATTTATTTGGCTTCCAGAACTTTGGTAGCCAACCCTATTACACATTCCACAAAGCAGAATGAAGGAGTCTCCTCTAGGAAATCAGACCTAAAGATACTGACATTTGAGAATTATCGGTGAAACCGACCAGGGAGATCACCCTGCAGTGAAGCTCATAGCTCACAATTCCACTCAGAGCTTCCAATCAACTTTTATCCACCTCTCTAAATATGAATAGATGATGAAGATCAACAAACAGCTGAGAAAAGTTTATAAAGTAAGAGACTAAAGCAAACAAGACACTAAAAAAACAGAGGGGCACTTGGATGGCTCAGTTAGTTATGCATCTGACTCTTGATGTAAGTTCAGGCTGTTATCTCAGGGTCCTGAGACTGATCTCTGCATTAGACTTTGGCTTAGTATGGAGTCTGCTGGAGATTCTCTCTCCCTCTCCCTCCGCCCCCCCACTTGCACTTATGTGTGCTCTCTCTCTCCTAAATCCTAGAATGTTTATCATATCTATAATAAGAGTTCTAAAAAAAAGGCAAGTTTTGGGGCGGGGGTAGCAGTGGGCAGAAAAGGAAGAACAAAAAAGACATGAGAAATATAGAAAGCAAAATGGCATAAATCTAATTCTATCAATAATTACATTATTAACTGATAAAACATTTCAATCAGAAGGCAGAAACTGTCAGATAGGACAAAAAAAAGGAATCAACTTTATGTTATCTACAGTAGGCACACTTTTTTTTTTTTTTTTTTTTTAGATTTATTTGTTTATTTGAGAGAGAGAAATAGTGTGTGCCCTCTGGAACAGGTGGTGGGGGGTGCAGAGGGAAAGGGAAAGAGAGAATCTCCAGCAAACTCCCCTCTGAGGGCAGAGCCCCATGTGGGGCTTATTCTCACCACCCTGAGATCAGGAACTGAGACAAATCAAGAGTTGGAGGCTTAACGAATGAGCCACCCAGCACCCCTACAATACACATATTTTAAATTCCAAGATACAAATGGGCTCAAGGCAGGATGGAAAAAAAAATAAACCATGCAAACAACACCAAAAGAAAGCTGGAGCATCTACATTAATTAATATCAGACAAAAGAGACTATAAGATAGAAAGTGTTGTAGCAGTGAATTTTATAACAAAAAGGTCAATTCATTATAAAAATCAAACAATTATAAATATATGCATCTAACACTGGAGCCCCAAAAGATACACAGAGCAAAAACCAAGAATTGAAGGAAAAAAAACAAATTCAACAATAAGAGATGGAGACTTCCACTCTCAATAATGGATAGATCAAGTGAGATGGAAAATCAGCATAGATACAGCAGGCATGAGAAAACCAACAACCACCAGACCTGACATCTACAGAACACGCCATCAACAACTGCAGAATGCACATTCAGAACATTTGCCAGGACCATTTCCTAGGTTACAAAACAAGTCTCAATAAGTTTAAAAGCACTGAAATCGTACAAAGCATGCTCTCCTACCACAATGGAATTAAATTAGAAATCAACAACAGAAGGAAATTTGGAATATCCATAAATCTGTGAATCTTAAACAATGTGCTCTTGAATAAACAATGAGTTAAAGAAGGATCACAAGGGAAAGTATAAAAATAGGCCATAGCATACATACATATATAAGCAATGTTCAATAAACAATAAAAAGTTCTTGAATACTTAATATGGGATTATCAAAATAACTTTAGAAGTAGGGTTGGAAAATAAAATAGAAAAGAAACCTTCCAGATCTATGGGGGACAAAAATAAGTACCGGAAATCAGAGAAAAGATTATAAAGAATCAGTTTATGACCGAGAAGTGCTGCAGAAGGAAAAAACATATAAAAATGGAGAGGGGGAAATAATAGAAAAAAAACCTGTCAGAACTTAAGAGATACCAGCCTTCAGGTTAGCAGGCTGTGTCCAACACATTGAATGAAACACACACACACACACACACATACACACACACACACACCCCTCACAAGATTCTAGAATGATAAAAAAAAAATCTTAAATTTCAGGAAAGAAAAAAAAATCCATTATCTTAAAGGAATAATATTAAAATGGTATCAGTTTTATCAATACTGGATGCTAAGAGATAATGAGAAAATGTCTTTAGTTTGGAGGGAATCTATTTTGAACCTAGAATTTTTATCTATTCAAAATATAAAAAATAATTGTTTATATTCAAAATATAAAATTACATTTTTAGACATGCAAGGACTCTGAAAATTTACTTCCTGTGTACTTTTTGGCAGTTATTTGAGGGTGAGCTATAACAAAATGAGCATGAAAAACCAAAAAAAGGGAAAAATAGGCCCACATTTTATCAACCATGTTCATTGGTATATCTTCAAGGTCTAAAATAGTGCCTGGCACAAAGCAGGTGCCCCATAATTATTTGCTAACTAACATGAGTTGAAAGAAATAATGGACTTAATGTAGGGATCCAGTGAAGAGAAATCCCAGAATGGCAGTTGTAGAATAACCTAGAAAGTAAATGGTATAAATTAGTACAGAAAGACTTTCAGCCCAAGAAGTACGCCTTCAAGAAAAAGAACAAAAAAGATTATAATCAATAAACAGAATAACTAAAAATAAATAAATAAAAAATAAATAAAATAACTAACACATTACATAATATTAGTGACCTAGTAAGGAAAACATGTTTTTTATCTCAACATGAAAAAAGTAGTTAGAACTTCTAGGAAAAGCACAGCAAACTCATATAAATATGTCCTTGTCATAGCCTAATAATGGGTTGATTTGAGGTTACTAATTTGAGCCGCTGATTTGAAGCAGAGGAGAAAAGAATCTATGTGGCCCAGACATTAGAAACAGTCTCCTTGAGTGGCACAGAGGTCGTGACATCGGATTAGAAAGAAATGTTAGCCTGGCTCAGCAGAGAGTAGAGTATTTACAGAGTCAATAAATAAACACTATTTACTATTTTTCAGCTTCTATAATTAACATATAAACTAAACACAAAAGATTGAAATCTGGTGACAGAAAACAATGTAACCATTGTCAAGCTTGTCAATATTTACATGTAAAGTTTCAGGTGAACACAGGATGGGAAGTAGAAGAGAGGAAGAATGGTACAGGGAATGGCTTAAGTATCAATACCCTCCTGAAAATATAGTTCAGGGAGACTATTATACTCTAGTTTGTTCATAGGGATGAAGAAGTAAAACCTTTTATTTTGCAATTGGAAAATTTACCAGATTAACAAGTATGCTCAATTGTTTGCTATATCCCAAAAAGATTTTCTCAAATTTATTTATTTTCATTCAAAAGGGTTTATTGAACATATATAATGAATACTGTGCATTCTGAAATACAACAGTGGCCAAGATAATGTCTTTTCTTTTAAAGAATTTATAGTATAGTAGCAATAAAAAAGTAATTATGGCAAACTACGATTCATATCATGACAGCAGAAATACAGGGTACTATGAAAGTACCCAGCAGAACTAAATCCAGTCTAGAAAGTTAGAGAAGGTACCCTGAAGAAAATACTTAAATTCAAACCTATGAGTAAGACAAAAAGAGGACATTTAGTCTAGTATTTGAAAAATAGTTGCACAACCATAAGTCCTCTGATTATGAGTACAAACTTTCCCTTTCAATGACAGATGAAATATGAATTTCCTATGACTGCCAAAAATGCTTTTAAAAATATTAAAATCTATTAGACAATCATGGTTTAACTGCTTCGTTCAGGTTTTTTTTTTAATGCATTCTATTTGCTTCTCTACACAGTGACTATTTCTTACATTTAGTGACTTTGTTTTCTTTAAGGAAAGTCTGTTATAATAATAGCAGTAGTAGAACATAAAGCAGCTACATAAAATTATAACTTTTTATTATCTAATTTACCTTCACTAGGTAATTCCTCTCATCTAAACATCTCACTATGTTTTTACATTAGCATAAAAATAAAAATTGTTTCATCCTATGAAGAGTAAGTAGCAAGTTTCAGAATTACTATTTAGAAATTTTAACAAAACACATTTCTTTTTAGAATTTTTTTTTTTTAAAGATTTTATTTATTTGTCAGAGAGAGAGAAAAAGAGCACAAGCAGGGGGAATGGTAGAGGCAGAGGGAGAGGGAGACTCCTTGATGAATAAGGAACCTGATGTGGGACTTGATCCCAAGACCTTGGGATCATGACCTGAGCCGAAGGCAGACGCTTAACCAACTGAGCCACCCAGGTGTCCCACACGTTGTGCTTTCTAAAGGTCTTAGCAAAACATTAAGTTTTATAGTTTTTTAAAGCTTTCTCTAGGTATCATTCTCATACAACATAAAACTAAAATGAATTTTTTTTTTAAAGATTGTATTTATTTATTTGACAGAGAGAAAGATCACAAGTAGGTAGAGAGGCAGGCAGAGAGAGAGGAGGAAGCAGGCTCCCCGCCAAGCAGAGAGTCCAATGTGGGCCTTGATCCCAGGACCCTGAGATCATGACCTGAACTGAAGGCAGAGGCTTTAACCCACTGAGCCACCAGGCACCCTACAATGAAATTTTAAGGCAGAACTTCACCAAATGTTATCTACTTAGACATTATCTACTTAGACATTTAAAGGCAGGACATAATTAGTAGCAATTTAAAAGAGAAATAACAAAAAACAAAACTTCCCAAAAATGCCAGACCAGAAAATGGACAATGTTAGGGAATTAATATTTCAACATGTATTTTAATATATCTGTTTTGGTACCTTTAGGTCAAGGACAAATACTTTGAGATGATGAGTCATTTACATAACTTTTACAAAATTAAGACAACATACAGACAAGGCTTCAGGAAAACAGAAACTGGGGAGTTTGTAAGGTCAAATCTAATCTAATTATCCATTAACTGTGATCTCGGGATTGTTTCTTAAATCTTTGCCAGCTCAGTTTCCTCACATGTAAAACGGTTTTACCATCCACCTTACACCATTAGTATGAAGATTAGGCATTAGATGTCTGGGTACAAAGTGAGCCCTCAATACATATCAACTAATGGAGAGTTAAAGCCTGAGAAAGATATGTTTTCCAGGATTCCTCCCAAACGCTCCACTACAAATCCAGAGAAAACAAATGCCTCACCACATTAAGAGAAGAGTAGCTGATGATTTCCTTTTTGATCCTGGACTGGGGAAGATCCTGGACTAACTTCCTAATACCTCAGCTGGAGAGACACTGGGTCTGGCTATGACACACAGTACAGACTGGAGTGCAAGTGGCTGGAACCACAGTCACCAATTAGGAGGGATACCATAAGTTTTTAAAAACTGCTATTATGTACTTTTACATGTATTAATATCATTTAATCTCAAAGTGGCCCTGTGGAGAAGGTATGGTTAGTGTCATGTCATATATTCTTGGCTTTTCTTCCACTCTGATAATTTTTCTTTTAATTTTTTTTTCCTGACCCGCCCTTATTCTTCATTAAAACCTTAATTATTATGTCCAAGGATTCAGCCCTAACACCTCCTCCAATTCTCTTCCAACACCCTTTAAGATTTCCTTAGATCTTGGGGTGCCTGGGTGGCTCAGTTGGTTGGGCGACTGCCTTCAGCTCCAGGATCGAGCCCCACGTCGGGCTCCCTGCTCGGCGGGAGGCCTGCTTCTCCCTCTCTCACTCCCTCTGCTTGTGTTCCCTCTCTGGCTGTGTTTCTCACTGTCAAAAAAAAAAAAAAATCTTTAAAAAAAAAAAGCTTTCCTTAGATCTCTCATCTAGTCTCTAGGTTTTAAACGCCATTCATATGCAGATGATGACCTTCAAATTCTTTTCTCTAGCTCTAATTTCTTTAGTTTCAGACTCACATATACAACTGTCTACTTGACATCTGCATGTGGATATAACAGATGTTATCAATAGCTGCTCATATCCCTTTGTAATTTCCCTGCTTAAACCCTCCAATTCCTTCCCATTGCAACTAAAATCCAAACTTTTTGCTATGATCATACATAATTTAGTTACTCCCACCTTTCCAATCTTATCTCCTATCATTCACCCTCCTATTCATTAAGTTAGAACCACAGTGGACTTCCTAGTCTCCAAATACTTCAACACTTATTTCTACCTAAAACTTTTGCATTTGTCTGTTCTCTTTTTATCACCAGTTCTTCAAGTGACTAATTCTTATCTGTATCACTCAGGTCTTAGTCTGAGTGGCACCTCCTCAGAAAGGCCATCCCTGACACCCATCCCTTTACTTCCCAACGTCTATGATCACTTATTTACATCATTCAATTTATTTTTTTATTTTTTAAGGATTTTTTTATTTATTTGACAGAGAGAAACACAGCCAGAGAGGGAACACAAGCAGGGGGAGTGAGAGAGGGAAGAAGCAGGCTTCCTGCCGAGCAGGGAGCCCGATGTGGGACTCGATCCCGGGTCTCCAGGATCATGACCTGAGCCGCCGAAGGCAGTCGCCTAACCAACTAAGCCACCTAGGCGTCCCTACATCATTCAATTTTATTTCTTCATAGCACTTACTATCTGTAATCATTTGTATGACTCACTCCAAACCTCTGAAAATTAAATATCAGCTCCAGGACAGTATTATCCCTAGGGAGAGTACAATCCTTAGCACCTAACAGCAACACCTAAATCGTAATAAGGACTCAAATATTTATGAATCTGAATTAAGGGCACAGTATAAGCTTGATATTAAAATTCACAGCTATGACTTGAAGCTATGGAGCTTTATTCGACAGTACACTGCCTATTCCAGTAAATGTGCATCCTCTGGGACAGCAGTTGTGGAAGACAAGTATACAACTGCAGTTTGCCCAGGTGCAGAGTATTTCTTTCATCATTAAAGGGACAGTGGCAAACTCAAACCACCAGCCCTTCTGTAATGCATACAGAATAATAACAAAAGAAAATTATTAAGTATAAATACAAGAAACATTATTTGTTATAGGTAGTTCAAGGTCTCAAATAGCACTTACAGTTCAGATGGGGGAATATAGCAAATCCTGGAAGTCTTTTCTAAATCTAGGGTGTTAATCTCTTAGGAGTGAAAAATAAAGTATGTATATGGAAGTAAAGTAAGTGATAGGCATTATCTTAGAAATATTCAGAAAGAAGTATCCCTTGATTGCCTGCAAACAGAAATATGCAGGGGGAAAAGGGCACAAATATGAAGACAAACAAATTGTGAAGTGGTTTCCATCTACTGAGATGTAAAAATGGAATTAAGGCATCAAATAAATGAGAACATTAATTCTGGTCAATTAGAGCTACTTTTACGCTCGTCCTATATCAAACACCACATAAGGCATATTATTTAAATTAATGAGATTGCTGTAATTAATAAAAAACAAACTTGTAAGTGTATATCCTTAATTTCATAAAGTATTTATCCAAAGTTGACATCAGGTTGGAAGAGGGACTTTTAATCCCAGAACTGTATAAATTAAAACTGATGTTCTATAATGGTGGGAAATCATCTCTTACTCAAGAATACCCAAGAACCAGACTCACCGATCTTCTAAAATTTTAATGGTTTCATGGAGGACTTTCTGTTGCTCTCTCAGCTGTTGATTTTTGGTGAAGAATTCCTCCAGTCTCTGTGCATCTCTAAAATTCAAGATATAATATAATATAAGTAACAGACAGCTCCACTCATCTCTATGCCAACTATGGGAGATTTATACTTTCTTATTAATTTCTGTATTTCCTAAACTTATTTGGTATTACTTTTAAGCTGGAGCTAATAGTGGAGTGGAAGCACATGAACCCTATATTCTAACACCTAGGTTTGAATCTCAGCTCTCAATTATCAGCTGTGTGACCCAGTGCAAGTCATCAAACACTCTGTGCCTCAAAAAATGTGGATACATTAGCATCTATCTAATAAGGCATTTGCAAGAACTAACGTATAGCATGGAGAATAGCACAAAAACTTAGTAAGTTCTACTTATGTCCTTATCATTGTGATTTTACAGTCAAGAAAAAACAAAGACATCTAAAATTTGTTTCTAGTAGATTACCTGATTACTTTCTAAGGTAGTGTCATATTCTACCCCTCTATCATACTTAAAAAAAAAAGCATTATATAAAGTATGCATATAATTTAATTCTAAGACAACCCATTAGAAATTTGGGATTTTCTCTATGGTCTTGAAGATGAAAAAGATAATACTGTGATTGAAACATCTTCCTCAGTCCTCTCAAAGGTCTAAAATATCAAATGACAAAACTAGTCCACTAGAAAAAGTAGATGTCAAAATAGAGTCAAACAACTAAGTAAAAATGTCAGATATCCAATATAGAAGGTACTTTGTATATACTGGTTGAATAATTCATATTGAATGAAAAATGAAAAATCAATATATCTAAGAGTAATAGCCTACTGCATATAGTTCTGGTAGTATATGTAGATATCTGAAATTTTGGAAATAAAATAGTGATAGGTGAAACTCATTAATATGGCTATTTCTCACTTAATTAAAAAAAGATTCTATTAATACTTCCAGAAAATATATTTAATTCAGAAGTAGTACCAAGCTTTCATTGATCTTACTTTGTAAACAAATATAACCAAATTAAGAACTTATCTAAATATGGGGGGAAAATTGAACACATTTTCTAAGTTAACAGACTGTTAGCTGCCAGCACCCATTTGAATTTATTATTTAATCTAAATAATCTATATCATAAAAATATAATAATCAAATATTACATTCCAGATCATATATTGAAGAATTACACTCTCTTTCTCTAAAGGAATGAAAAGTTCATAGCAAAATGTTTTTTCTTAAATTATGAAAAAAAGAAAAAACTTTGTAATTGTAATGTGATGCTTGATTTTCCTACATCTACATATTCTATTCCTGTCTATTTAGAGTGATTCAGAACATAACAGAATTTGTTTTAAAACCAAATAGACTGATGGCCTAAGTTCATATTAAAACTAACTTCAATTACTTAACAAAATATTCCTATCAACTCTGTGGTAAACATAATGGGGTTCTACTAATTCAGGAATAATTTAACAAATTCTATAAGAAAGCAAATCGATGAATTCTACATGGTACAAAAGCCAGTCATGCACTTTCAAAAAAATTAAGAGTGAAATATATTGTAAGATGGATCTACCCTGGTGCTCAAACAAAGGAAGTTAGTAAAGCCCCTGCTCATGCACTGCCCAGTCTCACTCTTGGGGTGGGGGGGAAGGGCCAGAGGAAATAAGTTTGGTATGGTACTTATCTTCTGATTAGCAATGTTTGTAGCAATCAACACTAGCTGGGCTATAAATAAAAATGAAGATGAAAACAAGAGAATAAGTACACTTCAAATTTTAAATCTCAAATGACTTAAAATATTTTCATCATTGAAGTGTATTTATTCCTAAGTAAAACAAAGATGTTTTACTTTTTTGATTTCAAGTGGATTAAAAAAGAGAAATTTTACTCATTAACCAAGAGAATGATCCTGTTTTCATCATCCAACTGACACAATTTCAATATATTTATTTTTGACCAAATCTTATCATAGGAAGAATTTACATAGAGTTTTCTTCTGCAACTACGCAGATAATTTTAACATATGTAAACATAAGGTAATACCATGAATACTAATTAAAATACACTAAAAGGCTAGAAAGTTTTTGAAATCCCTATTGTCCACAGAAACAAAAAGTAGGGCGCCTGGGTGGCTCAGTGGGTTAAAGCCTCTGGCTTTGGCTCATGTCATGATCTCAGGGTTCTGGGATTGAGGCCTGTGTAGGGCTCTCTGCTCCGCAGGGAGCCTGCTTCCTCCTCTCTTTCTGCCTACTTGTGATTTCTCTGTCAGATAAATAAATAAAATCTTTAAAAAAAAAAAAGAAAAAAAGAAAAAATAATTTGTGCCATAAAAGGAAATCATGCTTTAAGAGCTGCATGGGCAGCTCTGTAGTAGGACTAGTCTTTTTAGGGACATTTTTGGTTGCCTATCCAACAGCTATTACCTTCTCATTTCTTGCTAAAAGAATACTGAATTTCTTCAATATCCAACAGCTGCTTGAAGAGAAGCTGATCTCTCTAGACTCAAGGGATGACTGTTAATTTTCAATTTTTTTAATGTTTCATCTTAAAATAATTTCAGACTTATATAAGCAAGTTACAAACATAGAATAGAGTATCTATATTATCACTCAACTTCTCAAAATGTTCACATCTTGCATAACCATAATACAACTATGAAGATCAAGAAATGAACACTGATTGAATACTATTAACTCGTCTATAGATCTCAATCAAATTTTTACATTTGTCCCTCTAATGTCATTTTTCTGGTCCAGGATCTGATCCAGGACCCTACATTGCATTTAATGTCATTCTTCCATCTGTGATACTCTGTCCATCTTTCTTTGTTTTTCAAAATCTGGAAATCTTTGAAAAGTACTGGGCAGTTACTTTGTCCTCGAACTTGGGTTTTTCTGTTTCCCCATGACAAAATATGGGCTATGCATTTTTGGTAAGAATACTACAGGAGTGGGCGCCTGGGTGGCTCAGTTGGTTAAGCAACTGCCTTCGGCTTGGGTCATGATCCCGGAGACCCGGGATCAAGTCCCACATCGGGCTCCCTGCTCGGCAGGAAGCCTGTTTCTCCCTCTCTCACTCCCCCTGCTTGTGTTCCCTCTCTGGCTGTGTTTCTCTCTGTCAAATAAATAAAATCTTAAAAAAAAAAAAAAAGAATACTACAGGAGTAATGTTGTGCTCTTTTTAGTGCTTCAAATCAGGAGGTACATGAGACTGACATATCTGAGTTCTAGTTAACTTAGTTTAACTGAGATGAATTCTGCCTGGTTTCTCTGCTGTAATAGTATTATTTCGCCTTTTGTAACTAACAAGTATCTCATGGGGAGATACTTTGAGCTTTGCAAAATCCTAACTAATATGGTACACACCCCAAGTTTACTATTCAGAAAAGGCTTAATTTCCTCTGTAAATTAAGAAATATCTCTCAGTTGTGGGAACTAAACACAAGAAAGAGAGAAATGGAATGACAATAGTAAGGTAAGGCAGAAATATGTATACTCTGAATAATACAAAGTTTTAAAAATGTTGTTAGTTAAATAGGATCATAAGATCATTCTTCAAAAAACCCCGTTTTAAAAATTTAAGACTTTATATTCCTGGAATCTAAGTCATTTCCCATACATGATTTTCTAGGTGTGAAAGAAAACTTCCCAATTTTCATTTTCAGATTATAATGGAGAAAAACAACTGGGTGTATTTTGATGGGTGGCTGTTAACTCCAGTTTTTGGTTAGAGCCTTGGAAACTTTAGGAATATGAAGTAACTGAGGCCCATTGGTATGTACATATCATAGAGCAAATGCAGTATTAGTCACAATGATACTAATTTTTGTTATGAGCAATAATATTCTATGATGCCATCTGTTTCAGATTCCTGAATGTGGAAGCCTGAAGGAACCATGAATAAAATCTGCTTCTGACTTACAAAATCAGATCTCATTCTAGGCTTAATAACCAAAACAATTCAGGGGAAACTCTGGTAATTTCAAACTAGTTAAATAAAGGGATATCACTTGTTTCCATTTCTTACATCAGTTCAGAAATCACAGAATTATTATGCTCCCCTCCTGCAGTATCTTAAATTCCAGGTATTAATCACAGTTGAGACAAGAATGGTACTGACAGATCAAAATGTATACAGTAGGTCTCATCTTAATAAATACTTTATGGAAAAAATTATATGTATACCCATATTTATGTGTGCACATATAAAAATATAAAAATATTAATATAAGCAAATATTAACTAAGGATGTACTCAAAATTAAGTTAGTCTTTTTACCTTAGAATTCTGGAAAACTCATTGTCAACTATCCAAAGTCCATGCTGTAAAGCTAATTTCTTATAAATAAGACATTGAGGTCAAATAGATCAGTATCCTTTACTTTAAAAACAAGAAATCAGTGTTATACACTAATACTTACAAAATTCGTTCCTTTTTGAGTTTGGTTACTTTTGCTTGTAAACCTGAAAAAGAAGAAAAAAACCCCACAGTATTTTATTTACACATGTACCATCTCTAGAGCAGTTATCTGAGTATATGAGTCTAATGTTACATTATTAAGTCACTTGACTCTGGGCTCTGAATAATGAGCCAGGTCCCATTAGTTTGGAGAGCGCATTTCCCTTACTTGTACCCTGAGGTCACAAAAGTATATCTGCAACATTACTGCTTTTAGTCTGTGACAGCTAAGTAGAATAAAATTTTCTCCACCTAAAGTGAGTTACTTCCTTTATAATAGCCGGGGCAAGCATATAATTAGAGGTTCACTATAAACGACGGTGTATGTTCTGACATAGCCTATGCATTTGCTAATAGCAATTGTGCTTATGTAGGCTCAAATCTCCTGGGATTAAAATAGATTATGGCAGGAAGTCTTGGACAAGGAGCAAAACTGCTAATGCTAAAGTACTTAAAGGACACTCATGATAGCTGTCATATGTATTTTTAATTTAAATTTTTAAAAAAGATTTTCTTTATTTATTTGACAGAGAGAAACACAGTGAGAGAGGGAACACAAGCAGGGTGAGTGAGAGAGGGAGAAGCAGGCTTCCTTATCAAGCAGGGAGCCCAATGCGGGCTTGATCCTGTGACTCCGGGATCATTACCTGAGCCAAAGGAAAATCGCTTAAGGAGTGAGCCACCGAGGCGCCCCTGTATTTTTAATTTTAGTTGAGTCTGACTCGAAACATAAGAGAAGACCACTGCCTACAGGACTCAGGTAGTTATAATGAAGAAAGGAGGCTGAAGGTCACTGAAACTGCAAGGAAGGATGTGGACAAAACAGGACAACATTTCTAATTTTTAGAAACAATTAATAAAAGGAGAAAAAGAGTCATTAAAGAAATATGAAAATCTATTCACCATTACTAGTAAGTATAAATTCAAACCAAAACAATTACTTAGCAAAATTATGAAGATTGCAATACCCAGAATGTTGATAAAAAGTGTTGTAAAACTATACTCCTTTACTTTGCTGGAGATATTACAAATTGATACAATTCTTTTGGAAAGCAATTTGAAATATGTAATAGGACTCTTTCATCGCGATCTCATTTCTTAGATTCTAACCTAAGAATATAATCCAAACCATAGAGAAACTCAGTCACAAAGAATACTGAACAATTTATAGCAATATAAACTGCTTAAAATAGGCATATGTTTAAGTAAAATATAACACTTGTTTTTTAGAATAGTTATTAAGATCATTAAGTAAAAAAATGTCTATTTAAGCAACACTAAACTATTTGGTTTTCTATTTTCTCTATGACCTCTATTTTCTGCAATATGATTATCATAAAGGGAGGAAAAAGTTTCTGTATTTACTTTTTCTGATTCCTAAATCAATCTTTTTCCTATTCTATAATTTTCCTGACTGTGGCTATTTTATTTACTTTTAAAAATAACTTAGCAAGTTTTGAAGTTCTATATCTACTCAAGAATTTCTTTTATTTGGGGGTAGAGTTAATCCCCAATAAATAGGTATTACTTAAAAATCAAAGGTTTAGTACTTGCCTCTGGTAGTTTATGGATTCTAATAGGTTACACATTTCAAAAAGCTTTCCATGTAATATATATAGTAACATTAATAAATTTGCCATTTTAAGAACAGGACTTTTCATTATCAGTTTAACTTAGGACAAGCTTTTGATCAACATAATTTAGACAAATAAGAGTTTTAAAAAACTTACACATTTCCTCACCAATCCCCCTCCATGGTGCTGACTAGGGATGAGGTTAAAAGTCATATAAATACTGAAGGGAAAGTTACCTCTTCTTATTACACCAAGTAGTAATGACATGCTGCCAGGAAATCTAGATATCATAGAAAAATGAAGGCCCTGGACAATTTTTTTGTGTTAGACTTTGGCCCTATTTCTCAAGTTTCACCTGCAGGAAATGTCCAACTGATATGCTACAATTTTACCCTTACTTTTACAGCTTAAAATTTGAATAAACAAGTATTATGAACAGTGAAAAAAGTTATAAATAATCAAATGTTCACAGCAGCTTTATTCATAATAGCCAAAAACTAGAAACAACCCAGATATCCTTCAACAAGTAAACTGTTAAAAAGAAAAAATAACTGGTGCATACTCATAGCACACACATTATACTACAATAAAAAGGAATGAACTATTGATACATGCAACAACTTGGATGGTTTCCAAGGAAATTATGCAGGCTGAAAAAAAGCCAATCTCAAAGAGTACACCCTATGTGATTCTACTTACATAACATTCTTGAAAGGAAAAAATTATAGAGATAAAGGGGATCAGGAACTTAAGAAACTCGTGTGAGGGATCTTTGTTGGCAGTCACAGGAATCGATGTGATTAAACTGCATAGAAAATACCATGTACAAATATATTATACAAGTGAGTGCATATAAAATTAGAGGAATCTGAGTAAGTAATCTTAGTAAATTGTATCAATAGTAAGTAATCTTAGTAAATTGTATCAATGTGCATTTCTTGGTTGTGCTACGGTACTTCAGCTATAAAATGTGCTACCATTGTGGGAAACCGGGTGAAGAGTATAGGACAGTTCTTTATATTATTTCTTATTTCATGTGAACCTACAATAAGCTCAAAATGAAAAGCTAAAAAAAAAAAGTATGGAAAAAGATCTGCCCTAAGCATCGGAAAACTGTTAAAATATAAAACATAATAAAGGAAAATAGTTCTTTTAATGTTAAGAATTAAAACTGGTATGTTCTTTTCTTTAAAAAATCTCTTCCATCTGTCAGACTTGGGTAACGATAAACTCATGAGAACTTAAAGGTACTTAGGGAGGTATCAAATCATTCCTGAAGAATTAAGAGAAGAACTTATGACCCGACTAGGCTAAAGACTAATGCCAGCAGTTTTTCAGTCTCCTTCCCTAAGTGTGTGAAAATTTACTTATTGATAGATTTTATTTTTAATTTTAGTTGACTTCTAAAATTTAGTGCAAACATGAAATGGATTCTTGCCATGACCATTTTAAGAAAAGAAACAATGAGATAGAAAATCCATATAAACATCAAAAGAAAATTCTTGGGAAATACGGAAAGAGTACTCTTTTATCTTGTAAGCATTCAACACCTGTGAGGCATTTGTTCTGTCATGCAGATCAGCCCTGAAACAGGTTTATGTGTATATGTGTATGTGTGTGTGTTTAAATTTTAGCATTTGCTATTCATCAAGTCAATTAGGCACCTACAATTAGAACCCCTATAAAGTGTGCTTTAATCCTGCTCCACACCCATCGGAAGGAATGAGGCTATACAACAATGCAGCTCCTGTATGAACAGGTAGTCCGTTCAGCAAAGTATTTGGGATCGTAACACTGGCAACCTGAGATACCTATTGAGGAAACTGCATTCACAAGACGACGTGAGGTGCTACAAATTAACCCTACACTGATGAATCCATGAATAGTGGAGGAAATAAGAGCCTATATGTGTAGTTCTAACACATGAAACAAATTTAAATAAGAATTTAGAAAAGAGCAAGAATTCATTATAAACAAAATAAAAATCACTGCTACATTAATTTTTTAATTTATTTTAGTTCTCTACCCAGAACCCACCTGTAGTATATACACTGTCAATTTTAAACTGGTTACTCATAGGTTTTCTTGTTTTTGTTTTTTTTTAAAGATTTTATTTATTTGACAGAAACACAGCCAGTGAGGGAACACAAGCAGAGGGAGTGAGAGAGGGAGAAGCAGGCTTCCGGCCTAGCAGGGAGCCCGATGTGGGACTCGATCCCAGGTCTCCAGGATCATGACCTGAGCCGAAGGCAGTTGCTTAACCAACTGAGCCACCCAGGCGCCCCTACTCACAGTTCTGAATAAGCCTAATAACACCTTTCCTGACAAATAGTAGCTTTATGTGTACAACTCAAGTAATTTAATTTCTACCAAAATATAACCACTAGTATTTCTGCAAGGACCTAATAAATTATTTCAATACCAAAGTGAAAACTCTTGACTTTGTAAGATGATTAGTTTGCTCTTAAGATTTTTTTTTTTTTAAAGATTTTATTTATTTGACAGAGAGAAACACAGCCAGAGAGGGAACACAAGCAGGAGGAGTGAGAGAGGGAGAAGCAGGCTTCCCACTGAGCAGGGAGCCCGATGTGGGACTTGATACCGGGTCTCTGGGATCATGACCTGAGCCAAAGGCAGTTGCTTAACCAACTGAGCCACCCAGGCACCCCTAGCTGATAGTATTCTTAACAATGAGTATGACACCGATGTTATGGACCAAAATTGCATGGAACTCCTTTCACTGATTAATTTATACAGTCTTAATATAAATGTTATCTTGGGAATTTTTGATGAAACATCTGAGGAAATAAATGAAATAGTCCAAAATGGAATCAAGAAGTATTTATCCTGTTGTATTAGAACCTCCATAGTTTCCTATTGTTTTGAATTACCTTTTTTTTTTTTTTTTTAAAGTAATCTCTACACACAACATGGAGCTCAAACTCATGAGATCAAGATTTGCATGCTCTTCTGACTGAGGCAGTCAGGCACCTTATAAGTTTCTTATTTCTTCAAAGGGGTCCTGATTTGATTCTGAAAAATCTGCCTGGTTTTCTAAGAAACTGATCATCACATTTGCCAAAACATTATTAGATGAGATGCTGACAGTAGAACCTAGCATGAATAAGAGACCATTTATTAAAATGGTGGCATTCTGAAGTCTAGAAGCATTTGTCACCAAAGGAACCTAAGACATTAGAATAAAACATCATGAAAGGATACGATTATCCTAAAGATAAAAGATAAAAACTCAGTCATAAATGTCTTCAAAATTTCCAACAAAAATGGTCTCATCTGAAAACTGCTGTTCAATAGAAGTTGAAAGACTTTATTTATTCATGCCCAGTTTTAAAAGAAATGCATGTAGCTTAATATAGTCTTGTGATCTGTGAACAAATTGTCTTATATATAGCATCTTTTACCTATCATTTTATCATGTTTTGGTAAAAGGAGGCAAAAAAAAAATCTCAGGATACAATGGGGATATTCAGATGCATGTAAGTTTCTATGGGTGGGCAGACTTTCTTGGATATCTAAGTAAAAATTATATATTTCAAGTACCGCCATTCAAAATACTTTTCTTTTTTTAAACTGACACAAAGGTTTAAAAGTAATGAGTCAATTCTGATTCCTATATATACTTCAAAACCTGCAAAGTCTGGACAAGTCCATGTTTGATGTCTTTCAAATAGCCTCTTATACTGGTTTCTCCAAGTGGATCCCTCACTTTAAAAAAAATTAAGTACCCTTCAGGCATGTCTTTGATGTTATCACACAGCTGGAAGATCTAATTTTATATGGAACTATGTGCATTGACAAAGAACTGTGCTTTAAAAAGTCTGTTTTCAGCAAATTTGCCTTGTCTGAACCCAAACATTTTAAAATAATGTATTTTTTAATAGTGCTCATTCACTTATACCTTTTAAAAATCCATAAATTATTCTGAAATTGGAAAAAGCACCCTGATCAACCTAGTATTATAATGTACCAGAAATTATCTTTTCTCATCAGTTCACACAGACATCTAATACCTACCATTCAAAAAGCACACGAATGTCAGCTAAATATACTAAAACTGTATTCCTCTCTTAACATTTTCAGTGTATACAAACTAACCTCTCCTGGGACTGTGATGAGTATTAGAGCATAGCTATGAGTACATAATTAAAAGAATTACACGCCATGCAATATTTTTGAGTTTTATATGTTCTATAATCTGATGAATATGGCATGCTGTTTCTGATTAAAAAGTATACTATTTATTTTCTTGACTTCCTCATCATAAAATATGGGTCTCCTGAAGACCCTGAAACACTGAAGAATATGCAGAAGAAATCTGCCAAATATTTTATCCCTGGTTAAATTAAGAGCCTAAAATACAACTGGCCCAATTTTAAATGGGCATATATAAAAATTCTAAAATTCTGCACAACATGGCAAAGCAGTTTAAATAATGAAATAACAAAAATAAGCCAGATATAAAACACTATGTACAATGATCACAACAATACAATAAGTTACACACATTTCTTTTAAAACTAAGAAAGATTGAACAAAAAATCAGAGTTGTTCCTGTAGGATGGTGATTTATTTTTTTCTTTCCCAACTTTCTATAGTATTATCTAAAAACAGAAATTTTAAAGTAAATGGGTAGTAAGGTATCAGGATTTTAAACAGATATAAAATATTGACATTTTCATATACTATGGGATTTAAAATACTGATGTTCAAGAAAATATTCCACTGACCAAGCTATGAACTATACAATTCACTCAGATACCACTTATTAATTTTTAACTATGTGCCAAGCACTTTTACCTACAGGGATGTAAAGATGAGTAAGATAGGGACTCTGCCTAATAAAAACTTAATGATCTTCTTCAAACCAGTTATAAAACATCAGAAAGTAATTATGTGAAGGATAAAGAACTTAACTTTATGCTTGAAGATGGCAGAATGCTAATTCTCTATCAAAAATGCCAACCCTCTATCTCTACCTAGCAACTCAAGTACATCTGGTCCTGTTTAAGTTATTTCCAAATATTGTATTAGTTTCACTTTCAAGTCACAAAGAATACATTTTATAACATGTAGCAGTGACATTCCCATAATAAACTTGAAGCTGTTCTTATTGGTAGACCTTATATAGTCACAGTATGGTAAATCAAAAAGAGGATACTGCTGCTCTTCGAAGGAAACTGGAAGACTTTGTTTATTCATTCCCAGTTTTAAAAGTAGTACCTATAGCAGATTACATTGTTGCTATTAAGGTTACCAATACGTGGCTTGTTTTTGCTATTATTTCATTATACAATATCGTATATTCCCCCCCCCCAAAATGAATAAGAAGCCCCCCACACCCACTGTCTTGACTGTTGTATCCTCAGCAACCACTATCATTCCTAGCATGTAATGAATTACTACTCACTGAATGAATAGCAGTCTGCATTAAAACTCAAGAATTATTTCTCAGTGTCTTACACTAGATTTTTTGGGGAAAACAGTATAGTCAAATAAAGAGCAGAATTAATGTAAGATAGTCATATTTATCCTTGGACATATGAACTTGAGCATAGTTCACTTTAAAATTAGATCTTTATTACTAACAAATTTCAACTTCCAATTTTTCAAATATTTGAAGTGAACTAATCTGCCTTAGTCAACTAAACAGCTCCCAGAAATTGAGAGGAGAAAGGCCAACAATCCTAGAAAATACATGCAATAAAGTATATAACAGTTCATAAAGAAGAAATATAAATTACCCTTAAACATAAACAAAGATACTGAATCTCATAAGAGAAACACAAACCAAGCTATATTAAAAAATTAACACATATAGTAATCAAACAAAACAGAGATGTCTTACATAAAGACTTGAACAACCAACTAACTATAAAGACATTTTAGATAATTGTGGAAATTTGAACTCTATCATCTAATAGGTATTAGATGTTAATAATTTGTTTTGTTAGTGTGATCATGATTTATTTGGTTAAAGAAGTCTACTGGAAATACACACTAAAGTATTTATAAATGAATTATGTCAGAGACTCCAAAATAACCGAAAGAGGAATAAGAAGTACCTGAAATACAGGTAAAATAAGACTGACTATTTACTGATGATAATTCAAGCTGAGTGATGCACACATGGGAGTTCATTATACGATTTACTTTTGTATATATGTAATATTTCCTAAACAAAACAGAATAAAAGACTTCACTTTAAATTAGAAAAAAACACCGGAAAATACAAACACAAAATATTATAAAAATGTGCCTGGGTGGCTCAGCCAGTTAAGTGTCTGCCTTTGGTTCAGGTCATGATCCCAGGGTCCTGGGATTGAGTCACGTATCAGGCTCCCTGCTCAGTGGAGTCTGCTTCTCCCTCTGCCTGCCGTTCACCCTGCTTGTGCTCTCTCCCTCTCTCTCTGCCAAATAAGTAAATAAAATCTCTAAAAAATAATAAATAATAAAAATTAAAAACTACAAGACTTTCAGCAAAGTTGCAGGAAATAAAATCAATACACAGAAATCAGTAGTGTTTTTGTAAGCTAATAACAAACAATTAGAAAAGGAAACGAGAGGTGCCTGGCTGGCTCAGTTGGAAGAGCATACAACTCTTGACGTTAGGCTTGTGAGTTGGAGCCCCAGGTTGGGTGTAGAGATTACTCGAAAAAAAATAAAATAAAAAACTTAAAAAAAAGAAAATGAAGAAAACAATTCCATTTATAGCAGCATTAAAATACTCAGAAATAGGGCGCCTAGGTGGCTCAGTGGGTTAAGCCTCTGCCTTCCGCTCAGATCATGATCTCAGGGTCCTGGGATGGAGGCCCACATCACGCTCTCTGCTCAGCAGGGACTCTGCTTCCTCCTCTCTCTCTGCCTGCCTCTCTGCCTACTTGTGATCTCTCTCTCTGTCAAGTAAATAAATAAAATCTTAAAAAAAATACTCAGAAATAGACTTAACTAAGGACATGAAAGATTTATACAAAGAAAACTACAAAATATTCCTTAATTATAAGACATAAATAAATAGAAAGACATGGCATGTTCATGGACTAGAAAACTTAATACTGGTAAGATGTCAAAAAGACTATTCAAAAAGATCTATAAATTCAATTTAACCTCTATCAAAATTCCAAGGGGACTTTTTGCAGAAATAGAAAAATCTGTCCTAAATTCATATGGAATCTCAAGGGACTCCGATAGCTGAAACAATCTTGAAAAAGAACAAAACTGGGTATCACACTTCCTGATTTCAAAACTTACTAAAAGTTACAGTATTCAAAACAGTGTTGTAGTACTGACATAAAAATAGATAAAGAGGGATGCCTGGGTGGCTGAGTCATTAAGCATCTGCCTCTGGCTCTGGTCATGATCCTGGAGTCCCAGGATCAAGCCCCGCAATGGGATCCCTGCTTGGTGGGAAGCCTGCTTCTCCCTCTCTCACTGCCCTTGCTTGTGTTCCCTGTTGCTGTTTTTTTCTCTGTCAGATAGATAAATAAAATCTTAATAACAACAACAACAATACAGATGTAGAGGCCAATGGAATAGAACAGAAAGCCCCATATGAACAAATGGTTTTTGACCATGGTGCCAAGACCATTCAAGGAGGAAACTGTCTTTCCAACAAATGGTGCTGGGAATGAAGTCTGGCCCTTACATCATATATAAAATATAACTGAAAATGGATGTAAGATCTAAACATAAGAGCTAAAACTATACAATTCTTAGAAGAAAACAGGGTAAAAGCTAAATAATATGGGATTTGGCAATGATTTCTTGGACAAGACACCAAAAGTGTCTTGGACAAAGCAACAAAATAAATAAATTGGACTATACCAAAATTTAAAAGTTCTGCACTTCAAAGGACACACATATAAACAGAATGAAAAAGCAACCCACAGAATGGGAGAAAATATTTGCAAATCGTATCTGATAAGCGTTAATATCCAGGGGCACCTGGATGGTTCAGCTGGTTGGGCATCCAACTCTTGATTTTGGCTCAGGTCCTAATTTCAGGGTCCTGAGACTGAGCCCCCATCCTGTTCTGCACTCAATGGGGAGTGTGCTTGAAATTCTCTCTTCCTCTCCCTCTGTCCTTCCCCCTGGTACATTCTCTTTCTCTCTCAAATAAATAAATACATCTCAAAAAAAAAAGGGATTAATATCCAAACTATATAAATAACTTCTACAACTTAATAACAAAACCAAACCTGATTAAAACATAGGCAAAGGACTTGGACAGACATTTCTCCAATGATACACAAACGGCCAATAAGCACATGAAAAAAATGTTCAGCATCATTAATCACTACATTAATCAATGCAAATCAAAATCACAGTATCACCTTACATCCACTAGGACAGCTATTCCTATCCAGAAAAAAAAAAGAGGGAGAGAAACAGAAAATAACAACTATTGGTGGGTATGTGGAGAAATTGTAATCCTCATGCAGTACTGGAGGGAATGTAAAATGCTGCTATGGAAAAGAGTATGGCAATTTATTTCTTTTTATTTTTTTTTAAGATTTTATTTATTTTTGTGAGAGAGACAGAGATCTCGAGAATGGGTAGGTGTAAGGGAGAAGCAGATACTTCGCTGAGCAGGGAGCCCAACATGGGACTCTATTTCAGGACCCTGGGATCATGACCTGAGCCAAAGGCAGACGCTTAACCAACAGAGCCACCCAGGCACTACAGTATGGTAATATAAAAATAAAAATTACCATAAAATTCAGCAATCCTACTTCTAGGTAGATATTGAAAAGAGTTGAAAGCAGGGTCTTGAAGAGACTACTTGTACCCCCATGTTCAGAGCAACATTATTTATAATAGCCAAAAGATGGAAACTCAAATGTCCAATAATGGATGGATACACAAAATGTGTTATATACAATGGAATATTATTTAGTCTTAAAAAAGAAAAAAATTCTGATGCTACAATATGGATGAACCTTGAAGACATTGCTAAGTGAAATGAGCCAGTCACAAAAAGACAAATATTATATAATTCCACTTTTATGAGGTACTTAGAGTAGCTGAAATCAGAGAGATAGAAACTGGAATACTGTTGCCAGTGCTGGAAACAGGTAAATGGGGAGTTATTGTTTAACTCCTATTATTTAATAGGTATAAAATTACAATTTTACAAGATGAAGTGCTCCGGAAATGGAAGTGGTGATGGTTGCACGTATGTGATACCACTGAACTGTACACCAGAAAATGATTAAGATGAAAACTTATGTGTATTTCATGACAATTTTTTTAAAGCACTCCCATTCTCCCCCTGGCCAAAAAGAGACAGAAGGTAAGAATTTTCTAAGATTTCCTAACCATTTAAGTTTTCTCATGTTTACTTTGGCCATTATTTTGTTTCTTTCTAGAAATTAGCAGTTTAAAAAATCATAAAGAGGGAATTAAATGGGATCAGAATGTGAAACCTGTTACAACTTTTTTATAGTTGTCTTATTGTATCTAGCTGGGATGGTTCACAGCAGGCATTAATAATATAATGGTTCTTCCCCAGAAGGATAGCATTCTTGGGACACCTGGATGGCTCTGTCATTAAGTGTTTGCCTTTAGCTCAGGTCATGATCCTGGAGTCCCAGGATAGAGCCCCATATCAGGGCCGGCTGCTGAGTGGGAAGCCTGCTTCTCCTTCTCACTCCCTCTGCTAGTATACCCTCGCTTCAAATAAATAAATAAAATCTTAAAAAAAAAAGTATAGCATTCTAATAGCTAACATATGATCGCAAACACATACATTGCTTCCCACATGCCAGAAACTATCCCAAATGCTTTACATATATGAAACTATTTAATACAGTACAAAGTAGCTATTAATAGTATATTTTATAGATAAGGAATCTGATGCACTATAAAGTTAAATAATTGCATAAGGTCACCACCTGAGTGGTGAGATGGCTTTCAAATGGCATCTTAGATGGCAGCCTCCATCCAGAACTCATAGACTTAGTAAGTACATCACATGATCTTTTTCTGAACATAGCACTACTCCTAAGCAATAAAAGGAGGCACTTAAGATGAAAATATTATACTAAATCCTAAAGACAAAACATGATAACAATCTCTTCAGCATACTAACGTTTTACATAATCTGAGCCTATCTCCCTTTCAAGTATCATCTCCAATCCACTTGCTCAATAAACTCCCACCTCCTGCCTTATTCTAACTTCGGTGAGCTACACCAACCTGTCTACAGTTCTTGATTAAAATAAGGCTGTGGACTGCCAAACACTCGTACAGGCTGTTCTCTTTACTTAAAACACCCTCTCCCCTCCCCCTCCCATCTTCTTTGTCTGGCTAATCAGGCTTAATTCAGTTGTAAAATCTGGTCTGACAGTAAAATCTATTCTTCCCATATGATTCCAGATAACATGGTATACTACAAAATCTCTTAGAATTTTAACTATGTAAGATTCATTCTTATTCACAAGTTATGGCATATGGTAAGTGCATCCCTTGAATAAGTGTCTCCCGAGAGTACACTAGGGTGTGCAAGAATACTTCTGGGGTTCATGTTTTAAACCTATTATCATGATGAGTACATTTTGATGAGGTTCTGTCAGAAACTACATTTACCACAGGAGAAAGTTCCAATACAGATCCACATACTATACTTTAGATTTAGGTGGATCTGTTTTAATGGCACCCCAGTGTAATGTGAAAGCTATAAAGCACTGTAGTATTAAACCTATAGTTGCAGCAAGAAACAAACGTAATACTAAGCATTTCCCCATGCACGGGGAAAATGTATGTTAAAAGTCACAGAATTAGAAAGATATTAATATCAAACCTTGAATATACCTTTAATAGAAAATTCTTTTACATCGAGTACATTTTAACACAATCACAAATAATATTTTTATACTCATTCCAACCATAATAGCTGAATCCTCTGTATACTTATTGCACTTCATATAAAAATTTTTGCTCTTACTTCATTATATTGTAATTATGTTTACATGACTCTAGCTCGATTAGACTACAGGATCTTTGAAGGCAAACTACCATTCACTTTTATATCTCAGTGCTTGGTAGCAAAGATTCCCAAAGGCTTGAAGAATAACTTAAAGAGTATTTCAAAGTCTATGAAGAATCCTGCAAATAATTTGACATTAAAAAAATTAAGTTTAGAGATTACATAACTTGCCTGAGATCCTAGAGCAAATAAATAAATGCATTCAGAATTCCAATTCAGGTCTTCAATCAACAATTTCTATGCCCTTTCCACACATCGCACATATTACCATAAGTAAATACTATATATTGTACACATATACATTCCAAAGCAGCTGTCTATAGTTATAAAGTAACAATTCAGCCATAACTGATCACAAATTATAAAAAGGTCGTTTAAAAATGACGTCTCTGAACTGTCACACAGTTATCATTATTAGTCTCAACAGAATACTGCTCTAAATATTTTTAAAAAAGATTTTACCTTGTACTTCTTTATCATGGTACTCCTTTAGTTTTGTCCACAGTTCTTTAAAATCATTAGATATATCTATAGAACTAGGGCTTCCACAATTGCTTCCAGAGATGTTCATCTTGCTTAATATACTCCACACTTCTATTTGCCTACTGTTTTCTGACCTTTTTCTGTTACATTATATGGGTAGGAAGTTGTCTTTGACAGTTGAAATACCTGAAACGATAGATTGCAACATAAATGAATTTTGTATTTATATGTATGTAATTTGAAGTCAGGATACCTTCAAGCCTAGCCAGCCCTTCTCAAGTTTTCCTTATTTACCTACAATCAATTACTGAGAATTTGGGGGATGGGAAGTGAAGATATTATGGTGAGAACTCTGATTATTTGATCCTTAGTTAAGCTAAATTTTCAGGCAAACTTTCTCTTATTCTTCCTAGAAAGAACTTAAGTTGAGATGATTCTGCTGTTGAGAGGTTTGTAGTCATTCACGCTCAGCAGTGATTGATTCACCATTCTAAAATAATTTATTCCTTTGTTAAACTTTTGATATGGAGTGCAACAAAAACTGGAAAACATTCTGAAATAGTTTTTACTTAAACAGTATTCACATCTTTATATATACACACATCTAAATATTCATAGAAGCATGAATCTTATAAAGGAGCAAGAAAGATGACTGTGATTAATATACCTGAAGATCTGAATAGCTTTCTCATAACAAGAGAAATAAGTGAGCAAGACATAGGCACAGCAAAGATCTATGAATACAGAAACATCTAGTAACAACACAAGAAGTGTAAGGCCATTTTGTGCCCCTCTCAGAGTAGAGGTGAAATAATTATTACTTGTGTAGTACCCAAAGGAAACAACAGGATACTAAGAAGCTCAAGTGGATTCATAAATATTTTATTATGTGTCCTTAAGGTGAAACCATTAACAAGCCACTATTAAAAAGTCAAACCATTAACAAGTCTACTATATCTCATATATGGCTCTTCAGCCGATGCCTTACCATTGGTAACGTGCCCAAATTGATTTAAGTGTCTCTTAAAACCATTCTCAAGGTCTCTGATGATGAGGCTAAAATAAGCACTGACTTTTTTTTTTTAAGGAGACTCCATGACTAACATGGGGCTTGAACTCATGACTCTGAAATCAAGAGTCCTTTGCTCAACCGATTAAGTCACCCAAGTGTCCCAGCAATGACATTTCTAAAGGAGCAAGATTATCAATGAAGCCACTTTGAAAAGCACTAGAGAAATACTGTAAAAATACACTTTTGTTAAGCTTTTTAAAAATTGTGACTTAGGTATTTTTGAGACAATCAGTGAAAACTGAACATGTGCTGGATTTTAGATAATGTTAGGGAATTATTTTTGTCTTGGGTATTATAACGCTAAAAAAATGTTGTTGTTTTTTAACATTTAAAATGTAAAAAAAAAAAAAAGTCCTTAGCTGTTAAAGAGATACATACAGATATGTTTACAGGTAAACTCACCTGTTCTACACTTGCTTTCAAATATTCCAGCTAAAACAAACAAAAAATGTTGGGTAAGGAGATGAAACAAGTAGGGATGCTTTGAGAATTATTGAAAGTAGGTGATAGAAGAGTCTGTGAGAGTTCATAATTCTAGTCTCTCTCGTATACATTTAATATTTCCATAATAAAGTTTTTAAAAGAGAGACTGGGTGAGTGAATTACTACAGCTTTATTTCTAAAGAGGCCTGACTTCCACTATTCTTAACCCTAAAAGAGACCTATTGTCAACAAAAACCACCATTTGTTGTTTACTATATAACAGATACCATGCAGTTTTATAGTCACTGTTGAAAACTTACTCTTGAGAATTCTATAGAACAGTTATTGTTATTAATTTCATTTTAGAGTTGGAGAAACAGGCTTAAGAGATTAAGTGACTTGCCCAAAGTCATACAATTAGGTCTGACACTATGGAGAGCAGGGGTAAGGGGATGAGGGGAGGGTGCTCTAGTGATGCTAATTAACAACAAAATACTTTAGCCCAAGAAAAATAATTATTTCTATTAAGTAATAGTTTAAAACAAAGTTGTAATTACTTTAATGAATAATTTTAAATTGCATAGTATTAAATTGCTTAAAACCAGTAGTGTAAAACAAGCATTTTTAAATATATCTTCAGGGGCGCCTGGGTGGTTCAGTTCTTAGGCGTCTGCCTCCAGCTCAGGTACATGATCTCAGGAATGGAGCAGAGCCCCATCTGGGGCTCCCTGCTCTGCAGGAAGCCTGCTTCTCCCTCCACAACTCCCCCTGCTTGTGTTTCCTCTCTAGCTGTGTGTCTCCCTCTGTCATACAAATAAAATCTTTAATATACATATATCTTCAGAAGTAGCAAAAAACACTTTTTCCCCCACATAAAAGCAATTCACCAGCACAACACTGAACTTGCAAATTCTGGCTCGCAAAACCCTCTCCAACCTATCCTGCACCACCAGCACTTTTGTCAGAATCTCTCTCTTGGCTTGAACCGTTATTGATGCACGATGACGTGCCTTAATTTCGCAGAAATGTGCACCTGTGTCTCAAGGTGCATCCCGGACTCAAAGATCTCTCATAATTTAATACATTTCTGTGCATCCTGTAGCAGTGTAGACCACCACAGTGAACGTGCTCAGTAAAATATTTTCCTGTCGCACCACCACACATTTCTCACACAAGTAAGGCAAGAGCCGCTCCTGGAGTCACACAGGTGCCCGGGATAAACGAATAGGCACTTGGGCTGGTCGTCTTATGAGCAAAGTAGAGGTCCAGAGGCTTCCATCTCCGGACCCGCTGTCACCAGCTGCTCCCGCGCGCCGCCTTCACCCTAACCTTCGAAAAGGCAGCCTCGCGACAGGCGCAGAAAACTTGCCCGCGCCCCCCGCGCATGCGCCGGCCGAGCTCGGCGCCGGTAGGCGAGTCCTCACCCGGCGCGGGAGACGAAAGAATCCCAGGGAGCGCAAGCTTGTCTTCCCTACGACTCACCTCCAGCCGAGTTTAGCCGGGCCCTAGCCTGCTCCCTCAGGCAGCCCTACAAGCCAAACGACTACCACAATTGTGGGGCCAAACGCCTGTGTTCGTCCGGCAGCTCGAGACCGGAAGTAGCGCTACGACCACCTCTCTGAATTGGGGAAAGGAGATTCCTCTTTACTCACAGCTTCCAAGATTGCCTCAAAGATTCTCGAAATCCCAGCACTGAAGCAGGCACGGCTCTGGGGCTGTGAAAGGACAGCCGCTAGCTTTTCTTCCCCTCACTAGTCTGTCAAACCCCCTCCGGGAAAGCCGGCCCCTCAGGGCAGCCCGCGCTTTCCCCGCTTTCCCGTGCTGAGGGAGGGCCCGAGGGCCGTCGGCGGAGCTGGGAGCCGCCCAGACCCGCCCCCCTTGGAACCGGTTCGACGTCACGCGGGAGTTCCCGCCACGTCAGGCCCCTCCTCCCGCCGCGGAACCCAGGCGGTCCCCCGGCCCGCCTCTCTCGGGACGAGCTGGGTGACTGATGTGTCCCCACGCTAAGGGCTGTGACTGGAGAGTGGAGCGCCAGCCTCTGTGCGGTCGGCAGCGCCTCCAGGAGCTCGCGGCCGCCGCAGCATTTTTGTTGAGATGCCCTGGAGAAAGCGCGGGCTCTTCTGTTTGGGGAACCTGCAGCCCTTGGTTTGTCAGAATTTAGCACATTTCAGGAAAGCATGTATGAGTGGCCATCCAGTACCGCATGTTAAAACTAACTGACGGGGGAATGGACATGGATCAGTCTAACGTAGTTTCTGCCTGGTAGCTATTACCTGCAGTTTAGTGATGTGACCAGACAGCACTGTATTTTGCTGAGGTTAAATGGAGAGTTTCTGAGGACTCTGAAAAGAGATGGAATCAGAATGGCCAACATTATTTGCTGGAACCACAAGCTGTTAGGTAATTTAATGTTTTAAAAAATGAACACTTCCTGTGGCTGTTCATAACGTTCACAATGTTAGTAAGTTTTCTAATTTATTTTGATTTCTGAAAGAAGCGTTTTAGAATTAGTAATTCTACAAATGAAATTAAAAATAAGCAGAATAGACTAGAATCACAGTATCTTTTAAACCAGTTCAATACTTTTCTGTAATTCCTATAAGATCTTGGAGGAAGACAGGATAGCATTATGAACTTTTAAATGTTAAGTGGTATTTAGGAAATCATAAGTACAAACATAAAGGTAATTTTCCCACTCAGTCCCAATGTTAAGGTATGAATATCAAAGCTTATTCCTTGGAACTAAACCCAATAGGATGTTTCTGTACCATTCTAGCAATGTTATAGGGAAGAGGGTTGCTGCATCTTCATTACACTATTACAGTAACTATCATTTGCTTCCAAATTTTATGCCTTCATAATACTTTTAAAGAAAATGGGTGAAAATTGGTTTCCATTTCTAATACAACAGAGGCATAACTGCTTGTATAAATGTTTAAAATGGAAACAGTTTTGCTATAAATGGAAATAACTTGTAATCACTTTGTCATTTAACAGTGTATTGAAATAGCAGTGCACTTGTGGTCCAAAGAAACACTGTGAGGACAAAATGAGCTAACTTGTTCCTCTGGCTTCTGCTAAGGCTCCACTGTCCAATGTATTTATACCAGTCAGAATCCAAAGAATCAGCCTTGACACCTTTTCCCCCTTTAATCCCCATATCTGATCTATCACCAAGTCCTTTCAGTTTTACTTACCAAATAGATCCCAAATTGATCCCCTTTTTTACTTCACCACCACCGTATTCGAAAATACTACTTTGTCTTTCCTGGTCTGCTAGCCTATTTTTCATATCCATCCAACCAAAAAGCCCACCTAAACCTTTCTCTTCACTGGTGTTCAGAAAAAAATTTGAGTATTCTCAATTCATGCATATATTTAAAATTTAAATTGTATACATTACCAAAAAAATAGGGGCACCTGGCTGGCTCAATCAGTAGAGTAAGCAATTCTTGATATTGAGGTGGTAAGTTCAAGTTCCATGTTGGGCATAGAGCTTACTTTAAAAAAAAAAAAAAAGATAAATTGTGTACATGTATTGTTGAAAAATGGTAGCTATTCTAATGGTTAAGTCAGGCTCTGGAGACTGACTTCCTGGTTTTGAATCCTGCTCTAATACTTCCTTACCAAGTGAACTTAGACTGATTTCTTAACCTCTCTTTTTCTTTTTCTTACCTGTAAAATGAGGATAATAGTACCAACAATATAGGGTTATGAAGAGTAAATGAGTTAGTGCATGTAAACTGCTTAGTACAGTTTAGATATACAGGAGGTGCTCAGAAAGAAGCTAGCCCTTATTAGGACTTCTGAACTAATGTACAGCTTATAAAGACATTTTTTAAAAGGATGAGAAAAAATGGAAATCTTATTTTTTCCTCCTTCCACCTTAAATTTGAGACTTCCTTACACTATAGCTACTGTGATCTTTCTGAAAAATAAATCTGATAATGGCTGCTTATATCCTTCAGTGGCTTATTGTTACTCTGAAGACAGTCCCTTTGAACTGGCTTTATTGTGTCTCCAGGCCTCACTGACCTTTTAGTGTCTCCTAGGTCTTTGCATGTCTTTGCTTCTGTTTTTGGAATTATGAACCAGACCTACCGCCCTGCCTTTTGCCTAGCTATTTACTACCATTTTATCTTGTTTTAAGTCTTTTCTATTAGATCCTCTTGGAGCACTATGTACCTTCCCATCTTGTATTTATTAGTTTTATTAATTAATTCTCTCTCCCCACTAGACTAAGTTTTTTCAGGTCAAACCATGTCTTTTTTTTTTTTTTTTACTTTTTTTTTTCGTTGTTGTTGTTGTTATTGTTGTTGTTCACTGTGTCATCTCCAGAAACTAACTCAGTGCCTGACATAAAGTCAGTACTATGTGGATAAATGAATAAATTGAGCATCCTTTATGGGATTACTATTTTTATGTAAGTGGAGAAAAATCTTTGAATCCATTCAAAATTCTTAGATTCTCCATGTGAGATTTTATAATTGTTACTTTAGCAGTGGAAATGGTGGGCATAATATTCTCTCCCAATGGGAGCTCTAAGCCCCACATGGTAGAATAAATCATGAGGTCCTAAACATATGTGAGAAAACTTTATGACTTTGAACAATGCTTCCCAAACTTTCTCAACTTAGAAAATGAATATCTGTATTATATTGTAATAAAAAAGGCTTCTTCCACCCAGAGACAGCAGAAGTTGGAACTCCACCCACCCCCACATCCCCATTGCACCCTGGTCAGCAATACCCCCCCTCGAGGGCTGGAATTTTAATGGCCTACCATACCTATAACTCATTGGAGGCTGCTGATTAAGGTTCTTGACTTAAAAATTGTGTGGTGAAAAAATTAAAATGGTAAACTTTATATTATATACATTTTTACATTTAACCACAGTAAGAAAGATTGTGTGGTAGCAGTAAAAACTCTAGGATTCTTAGAACTGTAGAATTTTGGAATTTTAAAATCACCTAACTCAAATCATTTTAAAACTAAAAACTTTTGTTGATTCTGTAATCTGCTTAACTCCTACAGTTGGATGGCTGAGGGTTGCAGAGGGAAAATCACATGGCAGGTTAGACTGATAACACTAAAATTACGTGGTTTCAAATCTCATGTAGGGCATCAGTTAATTCTTAAAATAACCTCTGTTCAGCTGCTTTTGTTTCCTTTGCTGTCTTCCAGACCTTCACTATTTTCCTCAAGCTTCTGTACAGTATTCTGAATCTCAGCAGATACCTTGACTTCCAAGTTAAACAGGACAGTTGGGGTCAATAGGTGTGATCTCCCTGCACTTGCCTTTTCCCTTCTTGCACTGTGAATTAGGCAATACCATTTTGTAGATAAAAATATAACTTGGATCCAATTGCTTCTGCCCCCTTCTTCTGCAGCCACCCTGGGCCAACCCACCAGCATCTCAAACCTCTTCAGCAGCAATAGCCTCTCTCTCTCTCTTTTTTTTAAAGTCAACTATCTTTCTACTTTCTCTGTTTATCCCTCACAGTGTATTCTCCCACAGTAGTCACAGTAGTCCTTTAAAACCCAAAGTCGGGGGCACCTGGGTCGCTCAGTTGGTTGTATGTCTGCTTTCTGCTCAGGTCATGATATAAGGGTCCTGGGATTGAGCTGTGTGGGGCTCCCTGCTCAGTGGGGAATCTGCTTCTCCATCTGCCCCTCCCTCTGCTTGTGCATGCACTCTCTCTCTCAAAAATAAAATCTTTTAAAAAAAGTACAAACTGAAGTCAGAACAAGATGCTGCCCTGCTAAAAACATTCCAAGATCTTCACATCACCTTAGAATAAAATCAAACGCTTTTCCATGGAGTCAGGACAAGTGAATCAGTATATTATATTGGTGTCACCTCCTGAATAATAGTTTTGAATTAGTGCTTTCTTTTCCATTCCATTATACCCTTGTTTAGGCCCTGATATTTCTTACATAGAGTATAGCCTCTTTGCTTCCAGTCTTCCTTGCCTTAATGAAGTCTCCACATAGCTGCCAGAAATCTAAAACATTATTTCTGATCCTGGCATTTCCTCAGAACCCTTCTGTGGCTCTCCATTGCCTAAATGTAATCAATATAAAAAATTATTCATGAATACAGCACAACTCAGTTTGGATTAGCTGCATTTCAAGTGCTCAAAGTCACGCCTGACTAGTGATTACTATATTGGATAGCACAGGGCTAGCATAGCATATATAATGAACCAATGAATGTTGAATGAACAACTGAGGTTACATGTTTACTTGAAGAACCAGGATGGAAAAGGACTAAGACACAAATAACAGATTCCTAGACTGAGGCTATTTCTGCTGTTTGTGCTGGGCATTTCTCATCTCTTTCCTACTCCCCACATCATCCCATTCCTTTCCTCCCGTCTGGTATTGAGGGCCTGTATCCCCAGGCAAAAAATTTAAAAATGATTAAACCCATTATGATTATTTACATAATACTGTCCAGTAATATGAACACACAATACTAGTGAACTGGGGTGAGCTGTCTACAGTTAGAACTATTTTAAGAACAGACAAAAGGCTGTTTGAGAGATAAGAAGGAAAAGAAGTTTTGAGACAAAAGAAAATTATGTTAACTGTCAGCATTTGTGCAACTTGAATACTTGATTTAGTTTTTTAAGTTGCTTACAGTAATTACTAAGTGTTGTTTGGGGCTAAGAGTATATATCAGCTGGTGATCTTGCCCCAAGTGCCAAAATGTTTTGTTTATGATTTGAATTGATGGTGGCAAGATTCCATTTGGTTGAGCAGTTTTATTTGCTTTAAGAAATGTATTTAACATTCTACAAAGGATGTCAGTGTTATGGTTTTTATTTTAGCGTCTTAAATGGTCCTTAATGTGGTTATAATGAACATGAAAGATTATACATTGCTTTCCAATTAGAAAAATTAGCCTTATGTAGTCTGGCCAACTTCCAACTTAGATATAAGAAGTTTTATTTTGATTTTTACTAGGGCTACATATACCTTCATATGTCTTTATAGACTATTAAAGTAATTTTTGTGTTTGTGTTTTTAAATATCATTCACTTAGCTACTTCATTTCACATCAGTAGTGGGCAGAGTTTTATTAGGTATATAATTTGTCCAATTTAGGAACTATCTCTTTATACTTGATAAAGATTTCTATGCACTACAACGAATACCCTCTATACTTGGTTAGTTGCCTAAGTTTAAATTGATGGTAGGCTGATCAAGAATGCTAATGATCTGTTACTGCAAAATGATTTATTGTGAATGGAAAGGGGCTTCTTTTCTTCCAGGTCAATGATCTATGAAGCCCAACAATCGATTTTGTTAGTTAGCTCTTATGTCTTATCTCCTAACACTGGCTTATAAGAATTTCAGAGCTTAACTGCTGTAGAGATGATAAAAGAATTTGAGAGTGATCACTAAGACTGTAGAATGGAAAAGTGGATTTTTTTTTGAGAATCTTGTACAACTAATATTTATGTTTTTATCCAGTAAATCTAGTACTATACTTGCATTCTGTTTACATATGTGTAGTGCTACCATGATGGAAGCTGTGGGAACAATAATATAATTTATTTACAGTAATATAAGTGGGAAGTATTATGAAGTATTAACTGTAGGAATAAGTCACTGCCAGTTGGGCTCTATTAATTAAAGCATTCTTTAGTAGGTTTACAAGAGCAAACACATTTAGTATTCATTGCTTTGTCCACTTAAAAAATTGATTCACATCTTACATGCTATTTTTTCCATCTCTGACTTGATGGATTTATTCAATCCTGACAAATAGTTGTGATCTTTAAAGTACTCATGCCTCACAAATTACATGTATGTTTTCAAACATACTGGCAGGCTTTGTTTTTCAAATTTTCTCAATTCTAAATATGTTTGAGAAAGACTTTATTTAAAATATCAGCTTTTTGCTTTTCCTAATCCACATGTCAGTCTAAGTTTAAGGAAGCTTTGATAGTTACTTTTCCAAAAATGTTTTACATTCAAAATTTAGTTCTTAGAGAAGAACTGCAGCTTTGGTCAATACTTTATTAATTTTACTTAAGTTATAGTCAGAAGTATTAGAAATTAAATTACATTTAATTCACCTCACACCCTTGGTGATTATTTTTGTGAATTATTTGGGATACTAAGACAAATCTAATATGCTTTTTATTTAAAGTGACCATACCCCTGGCTTACTAGCAATGGGTCTGGTTAATATCTGTTGTTCCGGTTTAATTATTAATAGGGCTCCTGTTTACTCTCAAAAATGTCCTGGTTTGGTACATCGTATGGTCAGAAGCTTTAAGGTATTTGAAATATAAACTAATAAAAAAAGGAAGATTTATATGACTCTTTGTAGTCAAGAGTATTTCATTCACAACTATGCACAGAACAATCTAAATTATTTTTAAAGAATATTTTGGTGTAGATAATATAAGCCATAAAAGGATTGTACTTTTTGATGTAATCGACACTACTCTGAAATTCCCTATGAGGTGAGAAGTGGTTTGTTTAATACTGATAGGAAATGGATTCAAAACAATTAACTATAGTAAAATACAAAAAGTACTTTTGCTACATATGTTCTCTTTGAACCTAAAAATAATTGTGTCATAAAGGTAGGATAGTTACAGTTTTAATCTTTTCACAGCGGTTGAGAAATTAGGTGGTTTGACTAACACTGTATGTACAAACTGGTAGGTAAGTTGACCCAAGATTCCAAATCCAGTTTTCTGGTCATAAATCCTATATCTATGCTCTTTTCAATACACCATGTTATTTTTGAATAATAAAATCAACATAAAACTTATTCTGTGCTGTTCTATTTTTTTAACTTAACTGTTTTTGAGAAAATAGCCAAATAAAGTTTCTGAATTTTGATCAATAATTATTACCTACCAAAAAAATTATTACCTATAGGCTCATTTGCAGTCCTAATACATTTTTCTATTTATTTCAGAAACTTATATGAGGTTACTAAAAGGACTTTAAAATGTTATAGTCTCATAATTTGGAAAAGGAAAATAAATTGGGCTCTCTCATTCAGGGTTGGAGTGAGGCACCTACTATATGGACAAATCTCAGTTCATTTTGTAGAGTTTTTGGATTAATAATTATACTTAGTAGAAATTATGGCATGTGTGTTCTTTTATATGTCTTATAATTTGAGAGGTGAGTATAAATTGCCTTTTAATGGAGTTGGCAAAAGTGTTTGTACTAGCTTTCCCAGCCCTAAGTTTTAGCTTCTTCCATGTTGGAAGTTTAAAACTAAGGGGCACGTGGGTGGCTCAGTCAGTTAAGCATCTGTCTTCAGCTCAGGTCATGATCCCAGAGTCCTGGGATCAAGCCCCATATTGGGCTCCCTGCTTGGTGGAGAGCCTGCTTCTCCCTCTTCCTCTGCGTGCTGCTCTGTCTACTTGTACTCTCTATCCTTCTGTCAAATACATAAAATCTTAAAAAAATAATAAAATTAAATTGATGGAAGGCTTTTGAATTATGTTGTTATCTCAAAAGAGACCAGAGCAGGGAGTGCTCCAAAAAACTATGTTCTACATTGATGATGGCATATATACATAGTCCTGGTCTATAGTTTTGTGCAAGTCCTAAGTTGGAGACAGGACCCATGATTTAAGCTTTAAACTCTAGCCCTATCTCTGATAATTTGCATGTTTCCTAGACAAATTATATTTCCCCAACAGAAAAATGAGAATATTCATACTTACTATGTCCAAAAGGATTATTATAAGAATGAAATAATATATGTGAAATTTATATTTTTTAAAATATTTTATTTATTTATTTGACAGAGAGATCATGAGCTAGGGGAGGCACAAAGGGAGAAGCATGAGCAGGGAGCCTGATGTGGGGCTCAATCCCAGGACCCTGAGATCATGACCTGAGCCAAAAGGAGATGCTTAACTGACTGAGCCACCCAGGTGCCCCTATATGTGAAGTTTCTTAAGGAAAATGTCAAAGAAGTTTGAAGCAACTTGTCTATTGGAAGCAGAGTGGTAGAAGGCTTTCCAGGCAGAAGGCATGTGCAAAGGTTCTGCTATCGGGAGCATCGTGAGTTCTGGAAACTGTTAAGTATATAATAATTTATTTGTATAGCTTGACAGTGGGATATCAGCAGCAGCTCCACCTCATTTGGTGAATGAATTTTAATTTTTAATAATAATCCTACCGAGCAAGTAATTTAATTTCTCTGTGCCTTGGTTGTTTATCATGATATGAAGATAATATATATATTTGGTTTTTTACATACAAGATTATTGACAAGATTAAGTAATTAATAATCAGTGTAAGAAACTGTGGTTAACAGTAGATAGATTTAAGAAGTACAGCTAATCACAGAGATCTCTTCAATTGCTGAAGTTAGGTAATTATAGCGAAATTATTGAATTGTTATGAAAATTGAGACATTTGTAATTATAGAAGGGATTAAATTACAATGTAAGTGCTTTTACATGTCTTATTTGATTCATGTAATTAAGTTTAAGTCAGGTAGAATTATTATATTGGTGTTATTTCTGTTATATTTCAAGTGACTCTAAAAATCATCTAGCCCAACTGCAAAAGTGCATAGAAAGGGGAAACTAATTTCTTCATGTATTTTAGAAATTTGTGGCTGTAAGAAATTATTTACCTAACAGAGATTTATGATGTACTCAGCTTCAGGTGTAAGAAAGGGGGTGTTGGCATCAAGTTGGTTGTGATCTAAGCTAATTAATGAAGATCTGAGTATATTTGATAACTCCTTTTGAAAATAGTATCTCTTCTTAATGGCCTTTGTTCAACAGTAGGTGTCCTCACTTTTTAAAATTTCTGTGCCCTTTTCAGTCCAATTTTTCTGTTTCACCCTTATGAATTCATTAGCTAATTTGACCACTAAGAGAGAGTTATTTTAAAAAACTCAGATATTTAATTTTAACATAGTTCAAGTTAGATGAAAAGATATGCTTTTAATTAGATTTCTTTTTTATTATACCTATTTCTTCCTCATTTTCTCTAAACTAAGTTTTTATAATTATGCAACAAATATGTTATTTACTTAAGTAAAGCACATAACTGGCCATTTCAGTTTTCTGTTTTTAATCTACTTGACTAGACCCTTCCTCTAATGTATTCTTCAGAGCCAAGATCACACAAAGGTTATAATGAATTAGTTCTTGTAACCAGACCCTCTTGGACATAGTCCAACACAAGCTTATACTATTAAAAATTCTGTGTTTTGCTATAATGAGAAATGTTACTTGAGGGTCCAATGTAGTCAGTCTATTTTTACTATAATTTTAGCAATGTAAACTAAATAATAATGCCTTTGGATCAACACTGGACATAAAACTATTTATAGAGTGCATACTCATTGTTCATTTGGTGCTATCTGGCCCTTTAAAAATTGGCAGCCAAATTCAGGAAATGAAATGTAGTTTATTAGAAAATACCTTTCTCACAAAAGATCAAGTTTCAGTTCATCTCAGGTTTTGTGGGAATGGATCAAATACATCAGACAAAATAGGCTAAAGTTTCCTCACTTGCATCTTTGAAATTACTTTACTCATTTCTCAGAAATCCATTTTAATTTAATAGTGTATCAGTTAAAATTATATTGGTCAATTAAGGAAAAAGCAGTTTGATCCGATTTGTCCTATAATAGTGAGGTACTGGATGCCTCTTGCACCCTGCAACCAGATTCCTGAAGGTGAAACCTGACAACCCTTCACCGGGGGCTTCTCTGAGGCCTTTAGAAACAGAAGCACTCCCTGAAAGTGTGAGGAAATTAGCAATCTCTGAGGCAACTCTTAACTGACAGAAGTCAGAACTGGCGGATAAATACCTCTCTCTCATTTTCTGGCAGACAAGCCTGAGGTAGCTTCATGGCTCCTAAGGGTTCTGGGAGAATCTTTTCTTGCCAGTTTTCAAACTTTATTGGACATTAGAATAATCTGAAAAATATGTAAATATGTAGATTCATAGGATCTACCCATCAGAGATTCTAATGGAATATGTCTAGAATGGAGTTTAGGAATCTGCATTTTTATAATCATCCTCTGAGTGAGTCAGATGGTCTATAGACTACACTTTGAGAAGCACTGGTAAGTTATTACACTGATAATGCTGCTGAGGATAGCCTGTGACTATGAAATCAATGAAAGACAATTTACTCCACAGGGACTGAATTAGCATCAGGGTACCATTAATCGCATGTTCTAATAAACTGAACTGATAAACCACAGACTGGGCAGTCAGATTAAAAAGATAACCCGATTTTAATTTCAGAAACACTGTGCTCTTCCTCTGTAGAAATTTGATTTGGTGTTACTTATTTGGCTTTGACATTAGTACAAACATGTGATTTGTTATGGTACCAATGAACTGCTGAGAATTTAATTCATGCTAGGTGTGTTTAATTTACACTAAACTGATGAAACTAGAACAACATGCTATTCATCTCAAAGATGTAAACACTCACATCTTAACAAGTAAAGCTGTAGGAAAATAAGACTGATATTGTCATGTTAGAATGGATCAAACAGCTTTTCTTACTGAATGACACGTAGCCAGGTCCCAATAATTAGTTCCATATTATAGTTAAAAAATAGTATACTTACTTCTGAGCAACCTATCTTTGTTTTAAATTTTGTTAAACAATTGCTTAGAAAGTGACTAAAGCAGAATTTAACAGCTCACTAAAATGCTATGTAGGTGGTATTCACCATTCAGTAGTTATTATATTATTGAAAATTGGTTATAATATTAATATTTTTAGAGATGTGACTGATTTTACCATCTACTTTCAGTTTAGGAGAACTTGCCCTCCAAATTTAGACCTGTATATGTTAAATGTAATTCTTTTATAGAGATCCACATAACAGAGTTCTATAATACTGTTCCATGTCCGTGTATGTTGTGCTGTGACTTACATACTGATATTCTATTTCCTAATGTTTTAAGATTCATTTATAAATTCATTAGATTTAGGGGCGCATGGGTGGCTCAGTTGGTTGGACGACTGCCTTCGGCTCAGGTCATGATCCTGGAGACCTGAGATCGAGTCCCACATCGGGCTCCCTGCTCAGCGGGAAGCCTGCTTCTCCCTCTCTCACTCCCCCTGCTTGTGTTCCCTCTCTGGTTGTGTTTCTCTCTGTCAAATAAATAAAAAATCTAAGAAAAAAAAAAAGAAATTCATTAGATTTAAAATGTTTTCTTGTTGTAGGGAAGTGTTTCTCACTTCTAATCTAAGTCACTGTAATAATAATAGGCAAGAGGGACTAGACTTAAGATAGAACTTTGAAGCTAAAAATTTGCCATGCAAGTTATATTTTCACTTTGTCATTAATATATAACTTCTAAGGCAATAGTTTTCTGATTACTTTTAAGTCTGTATGTCTTTTAGGATGAGCTATAACATTTTCTATTTTCTAGTTAGTCTTTGATCCATAGCAAGTTTTGTTGTTAGTGCCAATTTATCCAAATTAGCTATTTTTATGCAGAAATTTTAAAAAATTCTCTTTTTTTAAAGTAAGCTCTATGTCCAATGTGGGGCTTGAACTCATGACCCCAAGATTATGAGTTGCATTCTCTACCGACTAAGTCAGCCAGGCACCCCTATAAAGAAATATTTTAAAAAATATATTTTAAATTTATGTTACTCCCTGCCTTATTTTCAAGTATTTATAGTAATATCCACTCTAAATGCATGAAAATAAATATGCAAATTGAATACTAATTTAATGAGCAGTTAAATAAAGCTAAATTGTTTCTGTATCTAATAAAATAGTTTTAATAAGAATGTTATATAATTAGTGGGCTACACTGGTGAAGTGGTATTTTTGTCTTTAGGTATACCATCTACATACAAGCTTTTTATTTTAAGAGAAAAACAGTTTGGGGCTCCTGGCTGGCATAGTCACTAAGTGTCTGACTCTTATTTTGTCTCAGGTGGTGATCTTGGGGCCCTGATCTCAGGGTCATGAGATTGAGCCCCCATGTTTGGCTCCATGCTCAGCAGGGAGTCTGCTTGGCATCCTTCCCACCGCTCATGTCTGTGTGTGTGCACTTTCAAATAAATAAATAAATTTTTTTTAGATTTTATTTATTTGAGAGAGAGAGAGTGAGTGAGAGAGAACATGAAAGGAGGGAAGGTCAGAGGGAGAAGCAGACTCCCTGTGGAGCTGGGAGCCCCATGTGGGACTTGATCCTGGGACTCTGGGATCATGACCTGAGCTGAAGGCGGTGGCTTAACCAACTGAGCCACCCAGGCACCCAATAAATAAAACTTAAAAAAATTTTTCTTAAGAAATTAAAGTTGATTGCAAGAGCTCACTAAAATCAGTTTGTGTTATAAGGGGATCTATTTATTGGTTCTAATATCAATTCATAATCTACTTCCTGCTTTTTACTTACCCACTGGAAGATGTGTCATTGACCCAACTTTATTTATCTTTAAGTGTTTTTGTTTTTTGTTTTTTTAGTAATCTCTATACCCAGCATGGGGCTTGAATTCATGACCCCACGATCAAGAGTTAAATGCTTTCCCAACTGAACCACCCAGGTTACTCCCTTGATCCAACTCTAGCTAGGCAAGGTCTTAAAATGTTTTGTCTTGTCATACTATTCTGAACTCCATTTTGACCCATGCATGATATAACTTTCATAATATCTCATGTGTGAACTTTGGTCATTGGTTTCATCTCTTAATCAATTTATCATTTATTTAGTATTAGTTTTAGAAAATGTTAAATCCTACTCCATCTAACTTCTTACATCCAACACATTTTGGGCTCAATCTCTCTATCATTATTTATTATCAAGAGAATGAAATATAATTTAATGTTGACCTACAATAAATTTAATTTGGAAGAGAATCTTTTGGAGGAACAAACATATTCTAGAGTCCTGAAGAAATAATTAAGTTGGTACTAGAAAAACCACAAGTCTTAGAGCATATAGAAATCTTTGGCCAACTAATCTGATGTCATATAAAATAATAGGTACAAGTAGATTTGAAGTGTCTTTGAAAAACCTAGATATGAGGTACAAGTAAGGTATAATTTATACTATCTGTGCTACAGTTCCTTCCTTTGATATAGATGATTGAAATTTGAAGTTTTAGGTGTTCCTGGCTGGCTCAGTCAATAGAGCATGCAAGTCTTGATCTCAAGATTGTGAATTCAAGCCCCACATTGGGTAAGGAGCCTAATTTAAAAAAAAAGGAAAAAAAAAAAAAAGAGATTCTTCTTTACCTAAGGAACTTGTCTATATAATAAGGCAACCTTTATTTTTCCAAACAGCCTCTTTCACCTTTTTGCTAATGGTCTTCCTCCCCTTTGTATCCTCGGATCCTAACCCTCTCCTTGCTCAAAAAAGCTCATGTTGCCTCACTGTCTTTGGAATTTCATGTCTATGTGGATCCCTAAATGACTATTAAGTTTGATTTTGCCTTGTTCATCTGTCTCATGTCAATTTGATTCTGAGTCCAGCTAGAAGCTCCATAGTTCAGGAGAAGGCCTTCCTGCTTGATACCTTGTGAGGTTGCTAATTTAGTTTTTATCTCTCTGACAAAATAAGATATATATTCCAAGCTAACTTTTGACTTCTCTCACTGAAAGCCATTTGTTGAAATTTATTATATATTCTTTTAAAGAGGTGGGAAGTGTATTGACATTTGTTGCACCTACTGTGTTCTAGTGACTATGCTAGGTGTTTTAGGCACAGTATCTCATTTAATCCTCCCAACTGAGAGAATGATATTCACTTCCTTAACTTATAGACGGAGAAAAGAGAATTCAAAGTTAAATAATTCCCAAGGTTAAACTATTTGTAACATCCAGTATTCAAATCCATCTTAGTTTGACTCACAAGTTCATATGTTTTCCAGTGTACTACCTTTTCTCTTGATTGTAAAAATGAGCAACAAATGAAGAAGTATTTTTTAGAGTCTACTTGGACTGAACTAAATTTACCAAAGTTAAGAAGCATCCCTTCTTAAACAGGTAGAAGTTTACCTGTGAAAAAATAAGGGGATTAGGAGAATTAATGTCTAGTTCTAGTAATCAGAATTGGAATTTTTGAGGCTTTGATTCTCAAGCTTTCTGTGGTCCCATTTCTTTGGAATTCCTCAAGTTAAAAACATTTAAAACAGTTTTTGAGAACTTGAGTGCAAAACACTGTATTAAGAATCTTACCCCTTAAAAAGCATGTTCTAGTACCTCTAAAATGGGTTCTGAATCTGCAATTCTGGTCTTTATAACCTTATTAAAACTTTCCTGCCAATTCTAACCATATTTATTTTTTGGATTTCATTTATTTGTTTGAGAGAGAGTGAGAGCCAGAGAGATCAGAGAGGGAGAGGGACAGGAAGAAGCAGACTAGCTGCTGAGCAGAGAGCCCAATGTGGGGCTCAGTCCCAGGACCCTGAGATCATGACCTGAGCTGAAGGCAGACACTTAATCAACTGAGCGCCTCTAACCAAATATTAGAAGTACTAACTTCTTAGGCAAATCCTAAACTATATCCTAAACATATGTACTAAGAAAACAAACATTTTTATTGTTTGAGTCAGCAGAGACTCATAACATAATTTTACCATTTTTCAATTGTTTTAGAAAATGGAGATTAGATTTAATGAAATATTCAGATGACTCAATGTAGAGTAGTGAAAAATACTACTCTGGGTGGGTATTTAGGAAACCGGGATGTTCTGGTCCCAGCTCTACCTTTAGATTGAGTGGTAGTTGGGGCGCCTGGGTGGCTCAGTTGGTTGGATGACTGCCTTTCAGCTCGGGTCATGATCCCAGAGACCCGGTATCGAGTCCGACATCGGGCTCCCTGCTCGGCAGGAAGCCTGCTTCTCCCTCTCTCGCTTGCCCTGCTTGTGTTCCCTCTCTGGCTGTGTTTCTGTCTGTCAAATAAATAAAATCTTAAAAAAAAAAATAGATTGAGTGGTAGTGATTTAATTACACTTTGGGTTTTTTTTATTCAATTGAAAAATGAGGAATTAGATGCACGCTTGCTTTATTATTTATTTATTTATTTATTTATTTATTTATTTATTTGTTTGTTTATTTTCAAGTAAGCTCCTAGCCCAGTGAGGAACCCAACATAGGGCTTGAACTCATGACCCTAAGATCAAGTGTCAGGTGCTTAACTGACTAAGCCACCCCGGTGCTCCTGCATGAGTTATTCTTTAAGAGTTCTTCAAACTTAAAAATTTCATGGTTATAAGTGCTTTTTGTAGGAAACATTTGAAGAATTCAGGAAGGAAAGAGGTTGCAGTTGTTAAGAAAGCTAGCATTGTTGACAAAGAGTCATTGTGTGAAACTGAGTGACTAGGAATAAGGACAAAGGAATGCATCCCAGACTTAAAGAATAAAGAGATTTTTAGATGAGTAAAAAACTTTTTAACCCGGGCCCTGAGATAACATAGGACTATATAAAATACATACACATACACTTACAGCTCCCTAATTTGATTTATAAATCCACATTCACACACATATACTTATAGCTCCCTAATTTGATAATCAGCATGTTCTTAATTTTAACAAAACATCACAATGCATTAGTATTTTAAAAGGGTCTATTTATAGGGAATACATAAAGGTCATATTTAGTAGGACTTTTATTTATTTCAAACTGAAAATTCTATTATATGAAAGGTGTAGAATGCTTTCCCAAAAGTGTAGTTAGGCTTGAAATTTTACCCATAGATTTTATATGAAATCTATATCTAGTTTCTAAATAACTTTCCTCAAAACCATAAACATAAAAAGTGCTCACTAAATAAATTGGAATCCCCACTTAAGTTTATTTTTAAACAGTAAGCACTATATTTTAAACACACTATAGTTTAAAATTTTTTAAATTAATATGTATAACATACTTACCAGAAACACTAAAAGTATACTCTAATGACATATACCTGTATCTTGCCTGAAAACTAATTGAAAAGAGAAACATGCAACCAACGAAAAATTTTGACCCATATTCCCTCCTAAAATAGAATACAGTTCATGCTGAATAAAATTACTTCAGTTTGCTGAATCAGCATATTCCTTATGCAAATTCAACATTGCATAGCTTTTTAGAAGTTTAGCTGAATTTTCAGAAGTTTTTTGCAGAATTGCCTTGGACTGGGACTGAAAAGCATCCAAACCTTCCCTGCAAAAAAATGATATCTGAACATTATTTCTCACTTAAAAAAATTCTTTAATAACATCCTAAAGAAACTCTTAGAGCCTTTGAGTTTGAACATCATGACAAAGTGAGTACCCTAGGACAATGAGGAAGATGCATCAGTCTTGTTCAGTTTAAGACAAAGTCATATTAAAATAACCTACAAGTAGCTCTTGACAGGAAAGTATTCAGTATAATTCTCTTTAAAAAAGTTATTTTAATCCCAGATAAATTCATGTCACCTGTTATGTTAGTTGATGCCCAGAAGTTGTGTGCATTCAATTCAATCCGATATTAATAACTAAAGGGGTAGTTTGGTAACCAAAATAAATATAAAGGGATTGGTAACTTTGATTTTAAATGACAAAAGCTACATAAAAATAAATTAATTGCATCAATGGAAGAGAGGGGTAAAATAATTATTTTAAAATATAATATAAAGGAAGATCCGAATATTCTTTAACTTAAAAAGTTTTTCAGACTAATAGGCATGACAAAACCTGTCTTCATTCCTTTCTATTCAGCTCAGCCAGTACTTTTGAGCTCCAATAGTTAATCAGTTACCAGTTTCCACAATCTTTGTTTTTTACACTCCTCAGTTCTTACTGTGAATTGTTCCTGTAATGTACTTAGGATCACCAGGCAGGCCAACACTACTTTCTGTGCCTTAAAAAGGCAATTATTATCATATTCACAATTTGATTTATCATATAAAATTGTTACCATATAGCAACAGCCTATAAAACATAATAGTATATTATCAAAGAAGTAGATGGTTTAAGATGACTCATTAATAGGTGAAATATATTTAGCAAAATTATTCAACCCAGCTTTCTTCAAGACTATAGCCATGCCCAACTTACAAAAAAGTGTAGCAAAAGTATAGTGTATTATATACCAAATAATCTTTATCTAAACAAATCAATGAACTTACATGTAAGTATCATAAAACAATATCTAACCAACTTTACAGGAAAGGTATTATCATGTTAAAAATAGGTATCTGTTTAAACAACGTTTCTTAATTTAACCTTCCAAAAGTGCATAGAAAATTGAGGAATGTAAAAAACATGTTAACTTACCTTTCAATTTATTTAGAAAACTTCTGGTCTAAAGTGTAAGGTGTTTCACTTCTGACTTCTGAAGGTACAAACTTAAATGGTAAATCAGAGGAAGCCACCTCTCTGGACCATGCTAGAGTTTGCTAGACACTTCTGCTATGTGGACGAGTCCTGCTGCATCTAAGCTATATACAGTGTGCAATGGATAACCTAATATGCCTTTCATTTAACTGGCTGGGCAGGTTTCTACCGTCTGTGGAACATGGAATCAAACCAGAATATGTTGGCATAATAGGCCAGTCAAACCGGTTCTTCTGTATATCCAGAACCTGTCCAACCAGTCTGCATCAAAGGCTAGCCCAACAAGCTGCAGCGGCTCAGCTCTGCTAAGCTTGTATGAGTGAGTTATCCCCACCTCCCATCAGCTCCCAACAAACTACTCAGAATGTTGTAGCCTGCAGCAAAATAATTCATAGTTCTAGTGGGAGGGTTAGATCCATGTCAGGCACAGCAAGAGTCCATTGTTATAAACCTCTCATTGTAGATACTTGAGTATCTATCATCCTCGGAGGTAGGTAATCCTTTTTAAAAAGTACTCCATGGCTTTCTGCAGATTAAAGCCTCTAGAAAGAGTCTATAATGAAGAAGAATCTATAAGCCTGACCTTTTCCACTAGTCCACTTGGCTCTGCTTGGTCTAGCTTAGCCTTGAAAAGGAGGTTCATATTCCCCACAAGGGTACTGGCCCTGAGAGCTAGAGGAAGCATTTCTAGAAGGAGGAAAACAAGGTATAGGTTGACCAGATGTTTGCCTGGGTATGTTATATTCCTTGTACTCAAATGATCCTCATATTATTCCAGTCTAAAGCTGGAAAAACTCCTATTTCTACATACTAGGACAACTTGAAGGGTTTTACTTTGGATATTCAACAGTTGAACACGAATTATTGATACCTACTGTGTGCCAGGAACTGCCAGGTACAGGGTGTAAAAGAGAAGTTTAGTAAGAGATGGGAGCAATGTCCAAGTTCCCAGTTAAGTATGCCTAGTAATCTTTTGGAAGGAAGAAATAAACAACAGAAGATCATGTTTTGACAGAAATTGGTTGTATTAGGAAAGATCAAGTGAGATTTGTTCTTCTCATAATCTTTGCTCATTTAGAAACAGCCTTTCCTAACTACTGACGCAGTGATTCTCAAACTTTCCTACTTAATGTATCATCTGAAGTGCTGATTATGAACAGATTACTGGGCCTTACCTCCAGAGATTCTGATTCAATAGGCCTGGATGTATCTCAGCACTCTGGTGATCTGCTGCAGCTGTTGCAGGGACCATGGGCCCAGACTCCATGCTCGGTTTCTCTTCTATATTGACAGTTGCCATAGTCACTTTTATAGCTCCGGTGTCTAGACCATTGACAGAAAGTATTTAGTAAATGCTTATTAAGTAAACATCTACTCAGGACCAGCGCTTGCTAGATCCTAGGGAATTACAACTGGTAACTATAACGTGAATGAAACTGCATTAAGTACTATAATTATAATAATTGAGGTAGGAGCACAGAAAAGGGAGCAAGTATGATTGAGTATGGGAAAGACTTCACCAAACAGATTGGTTTAGAGACTTTCCTTTTTAACCATGACCAAGATTGCTATCTGCAGGATAACAAAAGGTTGAGGGAACAATAAAAAGAATGTCTTTGATTTGATACAGTAATAAAAGCTTTCAAAGTACCCAAGGACACCATGACCTCAAAACTTGTAATAAGGTTATTTTCAGCAAATTTTTCCACAAATGATCAAAGAATAAATATCTAGGGTTTGTGGGACAGATTATCTGTTTCAGTTATTCACCTCTAACATTATAGCACAAACACAGACATAAACCATAGTCAAATAATAGATGTGGCTATATTCTAATAAAACTTTATAAAAACAGGTGACAGGCTGGATTTGATGAGTAGGCTATAGTGCTGACCCATGCTCTAGACTGAAATGTATATAAATTAAAAGATTGCTTCATTAGATAGGAAAGTGGGCTTTGGGAGTTTGGAAAGACTTGGTTGGGTTCCATCCCAGTTTTGTTCCAATAAATTAGCTTTGTCACATGAATTAAGCATCTGTTTTATTTATAAAATGTGAGTGAAAGTAATAGTATCTACTCTCTAGAGCTACTGAATACTTCAACTACTGTAATTCATGGGAGGTTTTATCCCAAATCAGTGAAGGCCCCATAAAATGTCAGCTAAAAATAAAACTTGTTAAGTATGGTAGTTAAACATGTGAGTGTTTATTTCCATTATTCTTTTAAAAGACTTTATTTATTTGTTTGACAGAGAGAGAGAGAGAGCGAGAGCGCACAAGGAGGAGGAGCAGCAGGTAGAGGGAAAGGGAGAAGTAGACTCCCTGCCAAGCAGGGAGCCCTATGTGGGACTAGATCCCAGGATCCTAGGATCATGACCAGAGCCTCAGGTAGATGCTTAACTGACTGAGCCACCCAGATGTCCTATTTCCCTTATTTTTTAAAGTCTTACTCAAATGGCAGTAAAGAACCAATAGCGTGAACTTTTAAGGATCTAAAAGAATAAGAAAGGTAGTAGACAAGAGATGTCCATAAATTTTGGAAGAGGGAATGAAGATAAGTGGTGATTGATTTAGCAGAATAGAGAAAGAGGAATGTACTTGTAATAATAAAAGCAACTTTATCTCTGCTGCAGAATTCTAAGTAATGTTGGGGATTAGAGGCACAAGATACCTCTAAATAGTCTTGGGGAGTCGGTGGGGGGTAGGGAGCTGGAAATGGGAGGATTGGTTAAAAAGCTGCTTAAGGAATACTCTGTTCCCTAGGTCCCTTTCCTAATTCAGATGCTTGGAGACTGCCCATTCTTCAATCTTAAGAAAATATTGGTGGGAGTTGTTGATTGATCGTGAGAGAGATTGTCCCAAGTTGGTTCTGATCTTAAGGATATCAAGCAGAGGTGAGAATGACTGATAAAGTACCAGACTGAAAGCAATGTGGTTGTGTTGGTTTCCTATGGCTACTATAACAAATTACCACACATTTAGTGGTTTTAAATGGGCACAAATTTATTATCTTATAGTTCTGGAGTTCTGAAGTCCAAAATGGGTCTCAATGGGCTAAAGTCAGGGTGTCAGTCTCTTTTTTGGAGCTAGGAGAGAATCTGTTTTCTTGTCTTCTCCAGCTTCTAGAGGCTGTTTGCATTTCTTGGCCCATGGCCCCCTTCCATCTTTAAAGCCAACAATGGCCAGTCACTCATCTAACATCATTCTGACACTGACTCTGTGACCTTCCTCTTCTACCTTTCAATCCAACTGTATAATCCAGGGTGATCTCATCATTTTAAGGTCAGATGATTATCAACTTTAATTTCATCTGCAAATTTAATTCTCTTCTGCTGCATAGCATAAAATATTCACAAGTTCCTGGGATAAGGATGTGCACATCTTTGAGAGAGCATTATTCTGCCTATGGTAGAGATTAAGTCAAGATTTCTCTATTGAGTGGTGAGATACCCAGGTCCAGTCTTCTGGTAGACTTCTGAATGCTAGTAACCAGCTTTATACTCCTCACTCAGGAAGCAGAAAACTGGAGAGTTTATTTCAAGAAAGTCTCAAAACTCTCATTACCGTAATGCAATAGTTATTTTTTAAATTTTTTATCACCTCATTTCATTTATTTATTTATTTATTTATTTATTTATTTACATATAATGTATTATTTGCTTCAGGGGTACAGGTCTGCGAATCATCAGTCTTACACAATTCATAGCACTCACCACAGCACATACCCTCCCCGATGTCCATAACCTGGCCACCCTATCCCTCTCCACCTACCCGCCAACAACCCTTAGTTTATTTCCCGAGATTAAGAGTCTCTTATGGTTTGTCTCCCTCCCTGTCCCATCTTGTTTCAGTTTTTCCCTCCCTGCCCCCCATGGTCCCCCCCGACTCTCAAATTCCTCATATCAGAGATATCACATGATAATTGTCCTCTGATTGACTTATTTTGCTCAGCACAAATACCCTCCAGTTCCATCCCCATCATTGCAAATGGCAGGATTTCACACAATGCAGTAGTTAGTAACTAGGGATGATTTTGCCCCCAGAGGATATTTGGCAATGTCTGGAAACATTTTCTATTATAAACAACTGAGAAAGTGGGGAAGAGGTATGCTATTGGCATCTAGTAAGCAGGGGCCACAGATGCTACTAAATATCTTAACTATGCACTGAATTACATCTTTCCTTGTCCTTACTTACCCCCCATAGTTATCTGATCCAAAATGTCAGTAGTGCCAAAGATGAGAAACTCTACTCTAATGTTAAGACAAGCAGTCAACATCACCGTAATATAAATAAATAAATCCTACCTAGGCACACAAAGTAGCAAATCAGCATTTTTGTTCCTCATTTTAAGCTACAGAGAGCATGTAGCATGAATTAGATAAAAAGAAACCAATAGATAAAATGAACTTATAGAAAATAGTCAATGTTGGGAGCAGAGTGATAGTGTTTTAGAAACTACTTTATTAATATCTTCAAACAAATAAGAGAGGATACTGATGACTTAAAACAAGAACAGAAGGCTATCTACAAGTGGAACGTTAGGAGAATAAAAAAGAAATAAAGTCGATAGGAGTTAGAAGATGAAGTTGAGGAAGCCTACCAGAAATGAAAATTAAGAAACTATTGAAGGATATGCTACAAAAGAAGAATAAACTAAGAAAGATGAAATCGTGGAATCCAGAAATATGGAAATGAAGATAATGGTTCCAAGACCACAGCACCATGTAGATTGCTACATACCAGTAAGGTATTGAAAACTGTGATTTTTACTTCAAATATGAAGTGCTATGACTGAGGGAAAGAAGAGGAGATTGAGAGGGGAGGAGCGAGTGAGGGAGAGGATAGGAAGGAGAGAGATGTTAATATGACAGTTTTTGGTATAAAATTTAAATTAAAAAAATTTTAAATGCATGTGTTCACTTGCTTCACCATTAACCGAGGGTTAATGTTCAAAGATCATAAAATGAGGAAGGTAATCAAATTGTATAAGTACAAATTTGCGCCTGCAGAAAAAGTTTGCACAAACATTTATATCTGGCAGTATTCATAAGTAAGGGTTTGCAACATACTGTTCAGTAGCTAGTAAAATCTGATTACTATAAAATTAAAAGTATGTTTCACCCAAATAAGCCAAAATGAAGAAACCTGATTTTAAGTTTGCCTCAGTTACTTTCAATTACTCTTAAGTAAACATGGATTAGTTAGTAATTTACCATCCTGAACCTGGGTTACTTCATGTATTAACTGAGGGAGTTTAATTGGATATATTCTTTAAGAAAATATTTTATTTATTTATTTTAGTGAGAGAGAGACAGAGAGAGAGAATGTGAGAGAGAGGGGAGGGGCGGAGGGAGAGGGAGAAGGAGAATCTTAAGCAGATTCCACACTGAGCCTTGAACCTGACTTGGGGCTTTTTCATAAACCTGAGATCATCACCTGAGCCAAAATCAAGAATCAGGCTGACTGAGACACCCAGGGTGCCCCCCCCCCTTTTAAAGTAGGCACAGGGCTTGAACTCACCACCCTGAGATCCAAGACCTGAGCTGGGATCCTGTCAGACACTTAACTCACTGAGCCACCGATGTGCCCTGCATATATTCTAAATATATATTCAGCTCCACACTTTTATTCTGAAGTTCTTTTGAAAAAAGGAACAATTCAAAAAACGTGGGAGCAAAAGCAAAATAGACCAATCAAGGAGACATTTTACAGAAAAACAATTTAAAAATACAAGCTAATTTTAGGTTGTGTTCTCCAAAAGCTGCCTCTGAGCTACGAATTCAGGTGCAAATGATTAATTAGAAATGTGTGATAATATGAAATCAGTAAGGTAGTCAGGGATGCAAGACAAGAAAGGAGAATACAAAAAGCAAGGCTATGATTTCAGCATCAGCCTAGTCCCGGGGAGCTCCAGAACATATATTACAAAGAAAGAGTTTATCTCACCTGAAAGCAGAGGAACTAAGCTTTCATACACTGAACAAGCCAGCTTCTGGCTACTCCAGGAATTTGTAAACTTCCAGGTACTTTCACCTCTCTCTACAACAAGTGGCTTTAATAACCCAAGAATATTCCTTTGAAGAAGGTTGCAGGTGCTATAACATTAAGAGAGAAGCATTAAGACTTCTGCTTCCACCTAAGATAGAAGTCATAGGAATCAGGTTTACCCTACCACCTAAAAAAACAACAAGGACAAAATGTGTAAAGCAAAGGTTTTCAAGACATTGTATATTAATCAACAAAGAATAGTTATCTCTAAGAGAAGAAACGAACAAGTTGAGTTCTGTCAAGTTGGATAAAAATGCAAAACCCAACTTTGTAATCCCTCAGTAAACATACTTTAGATCTAGAAACCCAAGTGAGTTAAAAGTAAAAGGGTAGAAAAACTTATATACCATGATAATATTTATCAAAAGACATCTGAGGTGGTTATACTAGTATCAGACAAAACAGGTTTTAGATTAGAGAATGTTACAGGGTGCCTAGCTGGCTCAGTCAGTAGAGTGTGACTCTTGATCTTGGGGTTGTTAAGTTGGAGCCCTCCACTGGGTGTAGAGATTACTTAAAAATAGGATCAGAGAACATTACCAAGGATAAAAAAGGTCATTTTAAAATAAAGGGGTTAATTCATCAAGGAAACCTAATCTACATATTTATGCATCTAATCATATAAATAAAAAGTACGTGAAGCAAAAGCTGATAGTACTGAAAGGAAAAGAGAACAAATCCGTGATCATATTTAGGAATTGTATCTGGGCATTTCAACACCCATTTCTCAATAATTGATAGAATAAGTAGAAAGGAAATCAGATTTAATACTATGAACCCACTTGATATAATCAGTATTTGTAGATCACTCAACCTAAAAATAATTGAAAACATATTTCTTCAAGTGTATATAGAACATTTACTAAGTTAGACCATATTCTGGGTACTAAAATAAGTCTTACATTTAAGCAGATTAGAACCATAAAAAGTATGTTTTCTGACCACAGTGGAACTTAAATAGAAGTCAGTGAAAGAATGATGTGTGGAAAATCCCCAAATATTTGTAAACCAAATAACACACTCCTAAATAACTCATGGGCATCATCATTGGATGAAATAAAACAGGAAATTAAGAAGTATTTTGAAATAAAGGAAAGTAAAAATGTAAGATATTAAAATTTTTGAGGTAAATATATATTTAAATTCAGAATGCTCAACTGTAAATTCAGAATGCTTTAAATCTAGTAAGAAGGCTAACAGAAAAAATATTAAAAATAACTATTATAATTATAGTAATCTGTTAATGCCTACCTAAGGTAAAAAGATGTAAATTATGCCAAAAAACAATGGTGGGAGAGAGTAAAAAATATATATACATAATATATAATTTTTTAGTAATAAAGTAGTTTCAAATTAAGATATGTGCCTTTTTTTAAAAAGATTTTATTTATTTATTTGACAGAGAGAAACACAGCTATAGAGGGGGAATAGGGGGAGAGACAGAGAGGGAGAAGCAGACTCCCCACTAAGCAGGGAGCCTGATGGGGGTTCCATCCTGGGACTCCCGGATCATGACCTGAGCCAAAGGCTGATGCTTAATGACTGAGCCACCCAGGCGCCCCTTACATTGTTTTATAAAACACGATACTGTAGTACACTTAGACTACAGTACAGTGTAAATATAACTTTTATATGCACTGGGAAACCAAGAAAAGTTATTTCACTTGCTTAATGGTGATACTGGCTTTATTGTGGTGGTCTGGAGCCAAGCCTCCAGCATCTATGAGCACTGGTATTTGTTATTAAGGCAGTTGAGCATCTGCCTTGGGCTCAGGTGGTGATCCCATGGTCCTGGGATTGAGTCCCTCATCTGGCTCCCTGCTTAGCAGGGAGTCTGCTTCTCCCCTTCCCTCTGCTGGCTTCTCCCCATGTTTGTGCTCTGTATCTTTCTGTCTCTCTCTCTCTCTCTCTCTCGACATATAAATAAATAAAATCTTAAAAAAGAAGATAATGTAATTTTTACCTTTGTTATTTTTTCTTCTTAGTGTTTAGGAGGAGAAAAATCCTCCCTATAGCAGTTGGGTTTAAGCAAGCAGATTAGCTGATTAGAATTGATTTTCAATTCTAAATCCCCAGGAGGGAGAATCAGATTGACAGATGTTAGATTATATATCCATCCCTGATTACTCAGTTTTGGCCGAGGTCAGGTTATTCAGCACATAGGAAGCCGATGGAGCCCATCCTTGTTGGCCAAAGGCAGTTTCCAGCAAAGTGAGAACAGGAGCTGGTGAGTTACGTTGAACAATATTTACCATTATAAAATTGGTGTAAAAACTATTGAGAATTGAATAGAAAAGAGCAATATGGTATATTTTCTAATTTTAGTACCTAAAACTAACTTCAGTAGTAGAATAAATCCTTGAGAATTTATGACTTAGAAAATTTTATGACTGAAAAGACTTGAAAGGAAAAGAACTTGAAATAGGTATTTTATATCTATATTTAATGTTGAAGTAATTGGTGTGCTTAAACATCCAATATGAAGTCATAGAACTGCAAAGCAAAATGAATTTATGGTTAAATATTGCATCTTGCATTGTCTGAAATTACCTAAGTACTATATAGGTGCTAATGAACTCCCCAACTTGAGGAGACATGTAATGAAAATTGCATCATTCTTTGGTTCTGAGTGCTGCTGTAAGCAGTGATTTTTTTTTCCACCCATATTTTTTTCCTTTAAATTGCTACCTTGTGCCAAATTAAGAGATATGAACTTGCAAATAGCTTCACTTTATGTACTACAATAATAACTAGATGTGTCAAGGAAAGGTAACCTTAGCCACCTTTATAAAAGTTCAAATTTCATATTTCTTTTTTCACTTTATACCTATGTCACTACAATTTATTTTTTCCTGTGACACATGTTAGAAGGAAATGTCCTATGTCTGAGGGTGTCATGACCACTGTCTTTAATGCCAGAGAAGTTGTAATTAGCTGGAAACATGGCTGGAGGTCACATTTTCTAAGTAACAACATGTCTTTACCTCTGGTTGGAGGGCAGTGGCAAGCTTCTCTTCCTATCCCTCCAGTTCTTTTCTCCTGGGCATTATAGTATAGCGGTTAGGAGTTTGGGTTTTGGAATGAGAAAGGCCTGAATTCAAAACCCTGTTTGACCATGTGTTAGTTGTAAATTCTTGGGTAAATTACTAGGCTTCTGAGCTTAGTTATCTATAAAGAGGGATAATAAGATTATTACAAGGATTAAGTGGGATAATATTTGCAATATGCTTAGCAAGAGCTTGGCATATACTAAGTGTTTAAAAAGTAGTAATGATGGTTAAGAATAATACTAATTATTATCATCAGTGCTAGGTCTGGGGAAACAAAGATGCACTAAGGCACGGTCCTTGTCTTGAAGGAACTCATAGACCAACAGAGTAGGGGACTCAGAAGGTTTCTCTAAATGTATCTTTATGTTGGAGAGGCACTTCCTACTTGATAGTTCTTGATATGTCCATTAAGCACTACATTATTATTATTATTTAATAATATCTAAATAAAATTTATTCTTAACTTTAGATTTTAAGAGTATTATACTCAGAGCAGTTATTGTAAATGACTCACTAGAACTGTAGGTGTTGGCATTTTTTGCCTTGTTCTTGGTTCGGTCCCAGTCACACAGGCTTCCAGGCTCTTTCTTGGGTACAAGGGAAAGATAAAGATTAAAAAAAAAAAAGGAAGCATAGTCAATCTAGAAGATTGCCTCTAGTACCAGATTTAGAGGTGGAGATGGGGGGGCTAGAATGTGAGATGCAAACCTGGGCAATCTATCTAGAATTGAGACAAAGAAAAACAGGGTTAAGTCATTCAGTTGTTACCTAGAGCTAGATGTCTTCCAGGCATCTGTATCTGAGGGAGGAAGGAAGAGAGACACTAGGAATTCCAGAAGTCTGGGTTGAAGTTCAAACCAGCAGCCTGACCCTCACATAAGCAGTCTAACCTGGGGGTTAGTTAAGGAGAGAGAGGTGGAAAGAACAGCACTACCACTGCTTTTGCCCAATGGTGTCCAACCCTTTCTAACTGCTGATCTTTATTTATTTATAAATTATATACAGGTACCCCTATTAGTGCATAACAAAGTTCTTTTTAATGACCATTGCAATTACCTTTTTTTTTTTGGTAGTAAAAAGACTTTATTTAAAAAGCTTTGTGCAATCACTTTAAATAATTTAAGAAGTAATTTAGAATTTTCTGGCTGGCTTCTTAGCAGTTTTGATTATACCATTACTGATTTTAAATGAAGATAGGCTGATGAAGAAGAGATTGTGCTGCTTTTTGATGATTGGTGTTGCACTTGTATTGTCAGTGTTATCTTTAGTTTGCCTTTTCTTTGTTTTTTTTTTTTTAAGATTTTATTTGACAGAGAGAAACACAGCCAGAGAGGGAACACAAGCAGGGGGAGTGAGAGAGGGAGAAGCAGGCTTCCCGCTGAGCAGGGAGCCCCATGTGGGGCTCGATCCTGGGTCTCCAGGATCATGACCTGAGCTAAAGGCAGTTGCTCAACCAACTGAGCCACCCAGGCGCCCCTTTTCTTTGTATTTATTTATTTATTTATTTATTTATTTATTTATTTATTTATTTATCTATCTATTTATTTATTATCATTATTTTAAAGATTTTGTGTATTTATTTGACAGAGAGAAACACAGCTAGAGACGGAACACAAGCAGGAGGAGTGAGAGAGGGGAGAAGCAGGTCTCCTGCCGAGCAGGGTGTTTGATGCCGGGCTGGATCCGGGGACTCCAGCATCATGACGTGAGCTGAAAACAGAGGCCCAAGAACTGAACCACCCAGGCTCCCCTTTTCTTTGTATTTTAAAGCCATCATGTGATATTTAGGTTAGTAATTCATAATACAATTAATTGAGCTCACAAGGAAATAAATTTCTATATACTGAAATCTGGTGAAAAATTAGGGTTTCCTTTTTTTCTCTTTTGATTTTTAAAGCTCCTTTTCCCTCATATGACCATTCATATCACATGGAACTTATATCCTCCCCACATTAAAAGGATCCTTTGTTTTTTTCTGAACTGAAGACATTGGGAGAAGTTAAGGAAGTAACCTGCGTCTTAAAGAAGGAGGAAGGAGACAGGTTGATATGCAGGGATGCAGAGAAGAGGAAAAAAGGGGAGTTTAAAAAGATATGGGAAATTACCAATTTTGCAATGGCAGAGTACATATAACACTACACATCAATATGTCTTTCCTTGCTCCTTGCTGTCCAAATTCTGTTTAGCTCAAGATCTACTTTTTCCAATTAGCCTATACCAGATTATATTTTGTAAAAATGGAGACAACAATATCTCCTATCCCACATGATCTTTTCCCAAGGTGACCTTGACACTCTTCCATTTACTGAAGGGTTATATAGATGGCAAGTTAGTGCATGAAGAAATGTTCAACATCACTAGCTATTAAGGAAAGGTGAGTACTACAATGAGATATTAGTAACATGCCTAATACAATAGCTAAAATAAAAAAAATAGTGGCAATACCAAATACTGGTGAGGATAGGAAGAAACTACATCTCTCATACATTGTGGGTGGAAATATAAAATTATTTGGCCATTCTGGAAAATATTTTGGCAGTTTCTTAGAAAACTAAGCATATATTTAATATATAATCTAGCAGTGACGCCTGGCATTTATCCCAGATAAATGAAAATTTATGTTCATAAAAAGAAACCCTTGACATAAATATTCATAGTACCTTTATTTATAATAGCTCCAACCTGTAAACAACCAAAATGTCCTGCCATAGGTGATTAGCTAAGCAAATGGTGACATATCAATACCAGGGAACACTACTTGGCAATAAAAAGAAATAGACTTTTGATAAGTGCAATAATTTGGTTGAATTTCAAGGGTATTATGCTGAGTGAAAAACATCAATCTTAGAAGGCCACATACTGTATAAATTCATTTATATAGCATTCCAGAAATGACAAAATTATAGCTATAAAGACAAATTGGTTGTTGCCGGTGTTTGGGGGTGGTGGGGGAGGGTGTGACTATAAAGAGGTAGCATAAGAGAGTTCTTTGTGGTGATAGTTCTGTATTTTAATTGCGATGATGGTTCCATAAATGCAGATGTGACCAAATGGACAGAAAATGAAAATGCCAATATCCTGGTTTTGAGATTTCTTGATTTTGAGTAAGTATAGTTGCTAAGATGTGACTGTTGGGGGAAACTGAGGTGAAGAGTATGTGAGACATCTCTGTACTTTGTGTGAATCTATAATTATTTCAAAACAAAAAGTTAAAAGAATGGAAGAGACTAAATTTAGGTTAGATTCTCATCAGCCTTTGTCTTCATTCTTTCCCTGACCCTGAAAAGGCTATAGAGGGGCATCATGGGGTACATGCCAGAAATATTTTATAATTTCTCTTACGAATTTTTTCTTTGACTTCAGTATTACATAGAATTGTGTCAATTTCCAAATATCTAGAAATAATTTAATTCCTAGATATATTGTTGTAATTAATTTCTTATTTAATTCCATTATGTAAGATTTATGGAAACCAAGAGTCAGATGGGACAGTCAACTGACTGAGCCACCTAGGCAATCCTCCTGCTTTTATTTATTTTTTTTAATCTTTTTTTGACATCAAGTTGGGGACTCTGGACTTTCATTATATTTCTCTTCCTACATGGTTCTCTGCAAGCATTCTGTAGTGAGTGAAGGCAAGTCAAGCAAATTAGAGTGTTCTTTATATTATTTTTCTCGTAGTTTTAGCAATTCTTTACCCTTGTGCACTGAGCTAAGATTTATTTCATTTATTCATTCAGCAAATATTTTATTGAGCACCTACTACGAGCCAAGCACCCTTCTTTTCTTTTGTTAATGAGGTGTAATGGACATATAATGCTATATTAGTTTCAGGTATAAAATAATGATTTACTATTTCTATGTATTGTAGAATGATCAACGTAATATATCTAGTTACCATCCATAATCATACATAGTTGTAAAATTTCTTTTCTTGTAATGAGGTCTTTTAAGATTTACTCTCAGTAACTTTTAAATATGCAATATGGTATTATTAACTATAGTCACCATGTTGTACATTACATCAGCATGACTTATTTATTTTATACCTGGACGTTTGTGCCCTTCACCCATTTCACTCACCACCACCTTCACGCCCACCTCTGGCAACCACCGATCTGCTTTCTGTATCTATTATCTAAGTTGTTTTGTTTGGTTTGATTTGGTTTTTGTTTAAAATTTTTTAAAAAGATTTTATTTATTTATCTGACAGAGAGAAACACAGCTAGAGAGGGAACACAAGCAGGGGGAGTGAGAGAGGGAGAAGCAGGTTTCCTGGATCCCAGGACTCCAGGATGATGACCTGAGCTGAAGGCAAATGCTTAATGACTGAACCACCCAGGTGGCCCTTGGATTTTGTTATTAGATTCCACATATAAGTGAGATCATACGGTTTTGTCTTTCTCTGTCTGACTTATTTCACTTATTTCTGCCCTCAAGATCCATCTATATTGTTACAAATGTCAAAATTTCATTCTTTTTATGAACTGAGTAATATTCCATTGTACATATGTACCACAATTTCTTTACCTTTGTCTATTGATGGACACTTAGGTTGTGTCTATATCTTGGCTATTGTAAATAAAGCTGCAGTGAGCATGGAGCTGAATATATCTTTTTGAGTTGAAGTTTTCTTTCTTAAAATAAAGATTTTATTTATTTATTTGAGAGAAAGAGGGCACTAGTGAGCATGAGCAGGGGAAGAGGTGGAGAGGGAGAAGCAGACTCCCCACTGAGCAGGGACCCTGAGATCTTGATCAGAGCCAAAGACAGTTGCTTAGATGACTGAGCCACCCAGGTGCCCCTAAAGTTTTCATTCTCTTCAGATAAATATTCAGTAGTGGAATTGTTGGATCATATGGTATAGTTCTATTTTTAGTTTTTTGAGGTACCTCGGTATTGTTTTCCATAGTGGCTGCACCAGTTTGCATTCCTACCAACAGTGCATAAGTGTCTCCTTTTTTCCCCATGTCCTTACCAACACTTGTTATTTCTTGTATTTTTGATAATAGCCCTTCTAACAGGTGTGAGATGTCTCATTGTGCTTTTGATATGCATTTCTCTGATGATTAGTGATGTTGAGCATCTTTTCATGTACCCGTTGGGCATTTGTATGTCTTCTTTGGGAAAATGTTATTTTTATGCCTTTGGGAAAATGTTATTTTTATCTCTATTTTTACATTGAATTTTTTTTTTGCTATTATGTTGTATGAGTTTTTATATATTTTGGATATTAACCTCTTACTAGACATATGATTTGCAAATATTTTCTCCCATTCAGTAAGTTGTCTTTTCACTTTGTTAATGGTTTCCTTTGCTGTGCAGAAGCTTTTTAGTTTGATGTAGTCCCACTTATTTTTGCTTTTGTTGCCTTTGCCTTTGGTGTCAAATCTAAAGAGTCATTGCCAAGACTGATGTCAAGGAGTTTACTGCCTGTTTCCTTTTAAGAGTTTTATAGTCTCACATCTTACATTTAAGTCTTTAGTCCATGTTGAGTTAATTTTTGTTTATAGTGTGGGATAGTGGTCCAGTGCCATTCTTTGGTATGTGGCTGCCCAGTTTTCCCACCACCACTTATTGAAGACACTGTCTTTTTCTCATTGTGTATTCTTGATGCACATGTCATAAATTAATGAACTATATATGCATCAGTTTATTTCTGTGCTCTCTATTCTGTTCCATTAGTCTATATGTCTGTCTTTATGCCAATAGCATACTGTTTTGATTACTATAACTTTGTAATGTGCTTTGTAATGTGGTTTGAAATCAGGAAGCATGAAGTCTCCAGCTTTTTTCTTCTTTCTCAAGATTGCATTGACTATTCAGAGTCTTTTATGGTTTCATACAAATTTTAGGATTGTTTGTTCTATTTTTGTGAAAAATGTCACTGAAATTTTGATAGGAATTGCATTAAATCTGTAGATTGCTTTGGGTAATATGGACATTTTAACAATTTTAATTCTTCCAATACATGAGCACAGAATATATTTTTATTTGTGTCTTCTTCAATTTCATTCATTAATGTCTTACAGTTTTCAGTATAGTTCTTTTACCTCTTTAGATGAATTTATTCCTAGATCTTTTTTTGGATACAAACTTGGTTGTTGATTTGAGATTTTCTTGTTTTTTTAATATAAGCATTTAGAACTATAAATTTACTCATCTGCACCTCTGTTTCCTACAGTCCATAAGATTTGGTATATTGTGTTTTCATTTGTGATTTATTTTTTGATTTACGGGTTATTTAAAAGTGTATTGATTAGTTTCCACAATTTTGTGAATTTTCCAGCTTTCCTTCTGTTTTTGCTTTCTAATTTCATACTGTTGTGACTAGAGAAGATACTTTATGACATCTGTCTTTTAATATCTATTGAGACTTGGGGCGCCTGAGTGGCTCAAGTAGGTTAACATCTGCCTTCATCTCAGGTCATGATCCCAGGGTCTTGGGATCAAATGCTGCATTAGGTTCCCTGCTCAGCGGGGAGTCTCCTTTCTCTCTCTCTCTCTCTGCCCCTTTCCCCACTCGTGATCTCTCTCTGTTGCTCACTTTCAAATAAATAGATAAATAAAATCTTTTAAAAAAATCTATCAAGACTTAATTTGTAGCCTATCATATAGTCTATCCTGGAAAATGTCCATGTGAACTGGAGAAGAATATGTATTCTGTTATTGGTTAGAATTTTCTGAATAGGTCTGTTAGATCTAGTTAGTCTGTTGTTGTTGTTTAAGTCTTCTATTTTTTAAAATTTATCTTTGTTCTGGTTTTCTATCCATTATTGTGAGTGGGGTATTGAAGTCTATTATTGTAGAATTGTTTTTTCCTTTAATTTGGTCAGTTTTTGTTTTATATATTTTGATGGTCTGTCATTAGGTACATAAATGTTTATAATTATTATATCTTCTGCTGTATTAAAATTTTTATTAATATATAGTGTCCTTTTGGGGTTTTTTGTAAACTTTTTTGATTTAAGGCTAATTTTGTCTGATACTAGTATAGATACCTCCACTCTCTTTTGGTTACTACTGTGCGGAATCTTTTTCCATCCCTTCACTTTCAGTCTATTTGTGTCTTTGGATAGCATATACTTGGAATGTGTGCTTTTATCTTCATGCCAATCTCTGTTTTTGATTAGAGAGTTTACTCCATTCACATTTAAAATTATTTTTGATAATGAGGGGATTACATCTGTCATTTTGCTATTTGTTTTCTATCTTATAGCTTTATTGTCCCTCAGTTCCTGTATTACTGTCTTCTGTGTTTAGTTTAAGTTCTTTTTTCATTTGCTATTGTGTATATTCTATAGCTTCTTTATTTTTGGTTACCATGGGGATTATATTTAACATCCTTAAGTTGTAACACTGTATTTTGAATTTACAGCAGCTTAACTTCAATAATACGATTTCCCTGTTACAGCTCTGTCCCCCCCTTTCAGTTGTTGATATACAGAATGATGTCATTATACATTATGTTCCCCAAAACATAAACTATTTAAATCAAAGTTACAGTAATACTAGCTTTTAGGTTAATTATTTTTTCCTTTATATGTTTAGTCTTTTAAATCATGTAGAATATTAAAAGTGCAGGGGCACCTGGGTAGCTCAGTCACTTAAGTGTCAGACTTTTGGTTTTTGCTCGGGTCATGCTCTCAAGGTTGTGGGATCTATCCCTTCGTGAAACCTAGTGAGGAGTCCCACATCAGGTTCCCTGCTCAGTGCAGAGTTGGCTGCAGATTCTCTCTTTCCCTCTGCCCCTCCCCCAATAAAGTCTTTTTTAAAAAGCTCTAAAAAAGGAAATAAAAAATGCAGTTACAAATCATCATTACAACAATACTAGCTTTTATGTTTGCCTATGTACTTACCTTTATTGAAATCTTTATTTCTTCATGTGGTTTCAAGTTACTGTCTAATATGCTGTTGTTTCACTTTGCAGGACTCCCTTAAGCATTTCTTGCAGGACAGGACTAGTGGTTTAATGGCTGCCTCAGTTTTTGTTTATCTGGGGATATCTTAAATTTCTCCCTCACTTTTGAAGGGCAATTTTGCCAGATAAAGGATTTTTGACAGTTTTTTTTTTTCTCTCTCTCTTTTTTCTTTTTAACACTGAATATAGCAACCTGCTGTCTACTGGCCTCCAAAGTTTCTGATGAGAAATCTGCTGGCTATCTTTTTGATGATTCACTTCTCTCTTGCTGCTTTCATGATTCCCTCTTTGTTTTTATCTTTTGAATGTTTGACTGTAATGTGTTTCATTGTACATATCTTTGAGGTCATCTTACTTGAAGTTTGTTGAGCTTCTCGGATGTTTATATTCATGTTTTTCAAGATATTTTCTCTGCTTCTTTCTCTTTCTTCTCCTTCTGGGACTTTGAAAATGTGTATGTTGGTTTGTTTGATTTATACCAGAGGTCCTTTGGGCTCTGCCCACTTTTCTTCAGGTTTCTTTCTTTTTTCTTTTTTTTCTGTTCAGACTTGATCATTTCCTGTCTTCAAGTTCACTGATTCCTTTGTCTGATCAAATCTGCCTTTGAATCCCTCTAGTGAATTTTTCATTTCAATTATTGTACTTTTCAGCTTTAGAATTTCTTTTTGGTTTCTTTTTAGGTTTTCTATATTGGTATTCTGATTTTTTTCCCCATACATCTTTTTCTTGACTTTATCCTCATCTTCCTTTAGTTTTGTGAGCATCTTTAAAGCAATTCTTTTAAAATTTTTGTCTGGTATGTCTTCCATGAAGTTTTTTCCGGGGACAGTTTCTGTTGATTAATATTTTTACTTTGAATGGCTCATACTTTCCTGTTTCTTTGTATGCTTCATGATTTTTTTTTTTGTTCAATACTGGATTTTTGAATCTAATAATGTGACAACTCTAGAAATCACATTTTTCCCTTCCCCTGGGTTTGCTGTTGTTTTTGAATATCCTAATCTTTCATGTCTCACTCCAAAAATGTAAGGAAGGCAAAATGAAGGGGTGAGGCAGTTCTTTAGGCATGATGAAAGTCACTACAGTGAAAAGAGAAGTGGCTTGCCTCACTGTGGGGGGTGCAACAATCGCATCTTCCCACCTCTTTGCACCTGTGCCCAGAACTAGCAATCAGAGATCAGAGCATGGATCCCAATATTTGGAGGACAGGTCCTTTTTGCTCAATCTGGCTCCCACAAGCTATGGATAAGCTGCTCCAAGAACACGTGCATAGTGCCTGCCCTATGTCTGGGCATGTGAGATAGATAGCTGCTACTATCCTAGATAGACCAGAGATTGGCCAATGTTAACTGCAAATCTTTCCCTGGAAGTTGCAACATTCAGTAGACTACAAAATTCCAAAATAGTCACACCAGACAGATTCTGCATGTGTAATTATTGTCTAGGTTGGGAAGACAGATTCCTGGTCTCCTTATTCGACCATCTTTTCAGAAACCTCTGTTGTATCATTTTCTATAATATCATTCTTACAATATTTTTGTGCTCTAACATTTTATTTATTTATTTATTTATTTATTTATTTACTTCCTTACTTACTCATATGTAAATATAGTGCAATATTGGTTTCTGGAGTAGAATTCACTGATTCATCACTTACAAACAACAACTGGTGCTCCTCACGACAAGAAAACCCTCTTTAATACCCATCACCCATCTTGTGCATCCCCTGCTGACCTCCTTCCATCAACCCTCAGTTTCTTCTCTATCATTGTCACTTATGGCTTGTTTCCCCCTCTCCTTTTTGTCTTTGTGCTCTAAAATTTTAAGTATCTTTTGTTAAAAACATATAGTTGAATTTGAGAAAGTGCCAGTTTTGGAGTCTCTGTTTTGTGTTTTGTAAGGTATCCCATTTAGTGATTATTGACATATTTAGAATTATTTTTATCATTTTATTTATTTTTATCATTCTTTTCTTACTTTCCTTCAATGGATTTGATCAATTTTGTTTATTCTCTCCCCCTCGTTTACTAACTATTCTATAATTTCAGTGATTTCCTTAAAGTGTGCATATTACTTAACAAAGCTAAAGCAAATCAGTATCTTTTTTCTGGATAAACAACATAGGAACCTTAAATTACTTTAACTACAGTTATCCCTCTCCAATCTTAGAGAAAAGATAGATTGCTTACAAATGAATGACAGTCTGATGGGAAATTTCTCATCAGCATCAACAGGAAACAGCTGTGAAATAATATCTTCTGAGACTTGAGGTAAACTGTTTACTTGAAGGTTAATAACCACCTGAAATATCATTTAAGAACAAAACTCACAGATTCTTTTTGAAGGAATATTAAATGATATACTTTAATGTGAAGAAAACCAAATGCAGAAAAAGAGGAGTGGGATGTTAGAACTGATGTTGATAAAAGAGATGGGTAAATGTATTGGTAAATTTTTATAAGCACTTACTATAAGAAGTAATAGAATAATCCTTAGTTGGCTCCCTAGTTTTACAGATGGAGAAAAGAAGGGTGGAGAAACTAAGTATCAGACTTTTGTGAAGTCACACAGCTAAAGAGGACTAGTGTTAGGAGAATGCCCACTTGTTCAGAAATGCCTTGAGACTCAGAAAACAATACTAGCAATCTGTGTTCATTTTTTAAGCTAACTTGTGACTCAGAATTTTTGGGTCTATGAGTTCTAGAATGTGTAAGAAAAATTCACTCAAGTGTTATTCTTTGAATTGAGGAGAACATGGGGCAAGAAGATCCACTAAAGATATATTGTGACAGTTTATCTTACTTAAAATCCCAATTGTACAGAATGATTTTTCAGTCATTTTGCAAGATTACATAAACTTGGAGAAATATTAAGTAACTGATGGCGATATGACTATGTTAAGAAATGAAGGTGGAGGGGCGCCTCACTGGCTCAGTCGGAAGAGCATGTGATTCTTGATCTAGGGTTATGAGTTCAAGCCCCTCATTGGGTGTGGAGATTACTTAAATAAATAAACTTTTTTTTTAAAGATTTTTATTTATTTATTTGACAGAGAGAAACACAGCTAGAGAGGGAACACAGGCAGAGGGACTGAGAGGGAGAAGCAGGCTTCCCACCGAGCAGGAATCCCGATGTGGGACTTGATTCCAGGTCTCCAGGATCATGACCTGAGCCGAAGGCAGTTGCTTAACCAACTGAGCCACCCAGGCGCCCCAAATAAATAAACTTTTAAAAAAAAGAAACAAAGGTGGAGAGAGAAGCTGAATTGAATCAATCAAATTACTCTTTGTAAATAGCAAAACATAGAGTTCTTCTGTATTCTAAACAGTAAAACACATGTGTGTTGTATTTTATTAAAAATCACCTGATTTGTTCTCTAACTAGGATTACAAGCTACAATGTAATCTTTCAAAATTATAGGTAATTACAAGAAGGCACATTAAACCTCAGTTAATCACGGTTGTTTCAAAAATATGTCCTCTCTCTTAACAAAGCAGTAACCTAGCCAAAGCTTGGATAAACTGGCATTTCCCTAGATCACATGTTTCATTCCTAAATACAATGCCCCTTGTGTTTCTTTCAGGTGTCCATACTTTCTCTGAAAAATAGATCTCCCCTTCTAAAGCTTGAGTATTATCTGCTCTTTGTTTGAAAATAAATGCATTGTTCATGTGTGGACTAGTCGTGCAGGTGTTTTACCTCTCTTTTCCCAGTCAGGCTGATTCTTAAGCCTTTCATGAAATTGGTTCAGTTTAGTTAAACCTCTGACATTCACTTCTCATTGCCATTTCCCTGTATAGCTGTAATATAAGCCCAAAATACAACCAGATCATCTTTCATTCCATTATGTTTACATTTTAAATATTATCTCAGAAGTTTCCAGCACTACATCTTTCTCAGTTCTTGAAGGCTAACTCCAGGGCAAGGCCAAAGTTCTGGTCAGTTCAGGTTGCTTTCATTTTCCCTGAACGTCCAACTGCTGCCTTATGATACAGATTTCCTCCTGTCACTGGAAGAAACTGTCTGAAAGCTTTGCATGAAATTAAACTCCCTGAGGTGTAACCAAACTGAATAAAGCCACAGAAGCATGTATTGAAACAACTCTTTTCCTGAGTGGGGCATGTGAAACACTGACATTCTTAACACAGCAAGGATTGGTATTGAATGTTAGGTAACTGGTTCTGTCTTCTGAAGTATAAGATTTCAATCCCTCCTTTTATTTTCAAACAATCACTTTCATGTTATTCCCTAGAGAATGAGAATGGTATGAATCTCAGATCACTGGATAAACTATAGCTGAAAAGGGAAAATGGGTGAGGGAGGTACAGAATTACTTAAAGATTTCATTTCTTCAGTGCAAAAGATAGTAATTGATATTACTTATCGAAGTGTAACAGAGTTTTAAGCAATTTATTATTGTCATTATGTCTCTAGATTTCTTTTGCATAATCCCCATTGTCATTTTCTGTAACTCAAGTGAACTTCAATAAAACATAGTGCATATTTTAGCATTTCATTGTTCTTATTGCTTTCATGGCTAAGAGTTTTAAAAATTTCACCTTCCATTGTAAATTTTGGAAAGTTTATATGAAAATAGTGAACAATTATTCATTTTCATACAGAGTAAGAAGACTCTATCTGCTTTACTGTTTCTAATTGCAATATTTTGCTTAACACAATGTACTCAGTAATGTGTTGGTTAAGGAGAAGAATGTAATACACATATAGTGTATATTATCACTTCATTGCCCAATTAATCAAATGTGATTAATCTGAATTTAATTGTGAAATACATTATTCTCTTCTGAGTATCTGTAGACTTCTTATATAATGTGGCAACTTCATTTTAAAAACGAGTACACGTTTCTTCAGTTGTTTTAAAAAGCTGTTTTTTAGAAATTAGTAATCAATCTCAAAATCAATTTTGCTTTATATTTTGGACTTGAAAATACTATAGAAGATTTTAGACCAAAGTTTGGTATTTGTATTACATATGGCAATTCTCTGAAACGTGGTGGTATAGAATTCATGTGGACTATACATTGGAAGTCAGCATTGTGTAAAGGTATTAAGATTTTACTTATGAGGAGGTACTACGTTTCTGGCCTTAGGGAAAGTGTTAATCAAGATATTTCAGTATTTTGAGATTTTGATATCAGTAGCTGAAGTGAATTGGCAAAACATAATCCTATATGCAACCCCCACACAAGCATAATCTCTCCTTTCACAGTTATGCTTGAACATAGGTCTATGGTTTATACTTGAGTCAAACTGATTTAAAAACTCTTAATACATATCCCCTTGAGACAGCGAAAGAAAGGTCTTTCTACTAAATACATGGGAAATAGTACTCTAAAACTTCTTGAGATAATGAAAGGGAAAAATTCTATTTGCCTGGTAACCTGGAGTTAAAATTTGCAAATACAATTTATCCAGAATTTCTTTTTCTTTTTTTTTTTTTATTGTTACTAAAAATTTTTTTCCAGTGTTCCAAGATTCATTCCCCATTCCCCACACCCAGTGCTCCACGCTTTAGGTGTCCCCAGTACCCACCAAAAGGCTCTCCCATCCCTCCACCCCCCTCCCTCCAAGTCCCTCAGTTTGTTTCTGTGTCCAAAGTCTCTGTTGTTTTGTTTCCCTCCCTAGATTACCCTAGTTCCCATTTACTTTCCTTCTCCCACTGTCCTCCAGGTTACCCCTCATGCACCGCAAGTAAGTGAAACCAAGTGATACTTGACTTTCTCTTCTTGGCTTATTTCACTCAGCATAATCTCTTCCAGTCCAGTCCATGTTGCTACAAAAGTTGGATATTCGTCCTTTCTGATGGAGGCATAGTATTCCATTGTATATATGTACCACATCTTCTTTATCCATTCATCTGTTGATGGGCACCTTGGCTCTTTCCACAGTTTGGCGATTGTGGCC